>ML848101.1:37421-51183 GCA_009831015.1 Picea engelmannii | reverse complement strand
AGCCCCAACCATGAGCATATACTCCAGCTCTGGAGGATTGAGTGAAAAAACTCATAAATTATAAATTGCCTGAAAAGCGGCAAAATATAATTAGTAAGTGAAAAAACACTCCAGAGTATAACTCACGCTTAGGACTTAAGGTGACTAAGACCTTTTACAAATTCATCATGCCAACACTTCTTATTACAATTTTTTATGGAAATGTAGAGTAACCAGGTGGTCTTTTGGAGCGGCTGAATTTCTGAACTTCTGAATTTTGAACAATAATGTTCAATCTTTGGCGGCTCAGCGGAAATTCACCATAGTGCAACCTTGGTGGATAACAGTGACCTCAAGGGATCAAATAGCAAGTTTAGTAGCCAAGCCTACCGCCCCTTGTCTTGATCACCGATGGTTGGTCTAGGTCAAGGAAGAGAAGAGGTTGTGAAGATGATTTGGTACCTGCTCGGAACTAGAACACTTTGTAGCATATATAAAACAATATCCAAGCTAGAGTATGCAATCAAGACGTCTTTTATACATTCTTACCCCCCATGCCTAGGGGTAACTAAGGAGATGATATCTCAAGGCCCGCAGGTAGCAGACATGGAGTGCCGAGAGTCAGAGCCCACATTAAGCAGATAGAGCCCCTCCTTTTCATGATTACATCACCACTCATCGCAGACAGCAGAGAAACATCCACTAAACTGGTTTGGCCCTAAAAGACAACATGCCTTGCTTCTTGAGGTAACAAGTCTAATCTCATAGCAAGTGTCACTTTAACATTTGAGGCATTTGAGCATGTGCAAAGAGTCCTTGATGATGGAATGTTTGCTTGGAAATTATATCTTTTGCCTAATTTCACCTTGGTGGTTGTCATGGTATACTAGTAAGTTGGTCACCCTCGAGAAAAGGGTTGCTATTGGGGGGTTTCCTTGAAGGGCCATCGTACCATTCTCACTCATACTTACCACTTTCCACAGTTCTTCTCCTCCGTTCCCTCATATTTTGGGTTTTCGGGTTCATTGACCCCAAGAAGGGTTTGTACCTCATTTCATGGGTTGAAGGTGTTGAATCCCTAGAGGTGTTGTAGCTAGCATTGTAAAAATCGAAAGCCATAGTCCATCCTTCTTGATGCTCTCCCTAATGTCCTGAGAGCCATGAAACACTTCTCTTAAAAAATAAAGGACTTTAAAAAAGAAAAATAAACAAGAAGTATCCTACTTGAAAGGGGAGTGCATTGCGGTGTTCTTTTATTTCTAGCGCACATAGCACCCAATGTGCTCTAACTTCTAATAGTATTGCAGTGCTTCTTTATTTCCATTGCACATAACACTCAATGTTAGGATTTAAAGAAAAAAAGAGGCATATAAAGGGCTTGGAAAAATGTTGCATTGCAGAAGAAGGGATGCAACGCACCCTCGACAAAGGAACCCATAAATGAGACAATATGGACCCTTGATATGTCAAGAACCCCATGCCCAAGAGTCTTTCCCCAATCCACCTCATACTCATTACATGATTTAGATAAGGTCTTATTGGGAAACATTCCTTGACTTGGGGATTGGCCTGCCCAATAGGGCACCATGACACCCTTCCCATACCCAAATTTGGCAAAGTTTATAAGGTCTTTGAGCATTTGTTTAATTTGAAAAGGGGGGATTAAACACACTTGTTTGGGTGGCTCTTTTATTAAATGTGGCTTACTTGGCATGATTCATATGACTTGTGGACCCTTGGAGGGCGTACTTGTTTGTCTTTGCAGGACCTTTCCTAGTGAAGGATGATGAACTGCACATGATGTCACCTTTCTATTCTTGGATGTGGCCTTTAAAGGCCTAGGACATCACCCTTTATCCTTGGATGTCATCTTGGAGGCTAGGGTTTGATGGATGATGTGGTTCCAGAGGTGGTTTGACAGGAGGAGACACATGGTATGGCACTCTTGCACTTGAGAGTATGACACATGGCCTTTGGAGGCCCAATGATCTCCTCTTGAGGCTTGATGTCTCACTTTTCAGCCCTACGTCACCCTCCTAGGGCATGACCTCACCCTTTTAGGGTTTTATTTCATGTATATTTAATTTTTGGCATGTTGTAGAGGCAAATGAAGGGGTTGGCCCTCTTCTAATTTGTTGTTGACAATTTTGTGTGGACAAATTGGTTAAGAAGGTCTCATATAAATAGAGGACATTCTAGTTTCATTTTATTAGGATTCATTACTCACCATTTGTGAGAACAAGTCTGAAATTTTTCGTCCTCTTTGGGCTATTTATCTCTTCTACCTTATGCGCCTTGCTTGGATGGTCAAATTGTGGATGCTTTTGCTGATTTTTGGATGGAATTGTTTTTTCTAATTTCCAGATCTGGTAATTATTACCTTATGATTTCAAACAGATTTTAATGCCACTGTTATCATAGAATAATTATACACTGAAAATTTCAACTGAAATAAAACTGCAACAGAAAGAATAGAATCACAGAGAGATAGCCATGCATAGTAGACAAAAGATTTATCTTGGGAAAACCCGAACTCGGGTGAAAAACCCAACAAACTTTTCTCTAGAAGAAATTTAATCCAAGTTCACAAACACATCACCAGAAAAATGAAGAATGCAAGTGCATAGAAGGTTGTGCCCTATTATCCCCGAGCCTAGGGATAACTAAGGAGATCATGTCTCGAGGTCCACAGGTCCTAGACATGGAGTACCGAGAGCCAGACGACTTGAGCATGGCCTTGGAGGGCCCCTCTTTTCTTCAGTGCAGTCCACATATCACCAATAGAAGTATCCATCACACCAGCCTGGTCCTGAAGTAGCGGTGAGTCTTGCTCCATGAGGTAATGAGTCTCGGTATCATGGTATGTATCACTCTGATTTTTGAATTACTTGAATATGTTGTATTGAATCCTTCTTCATTGCATGACGTTTGCTTGGAAACTATGCCCTTTGCCTCGTTCATACCTGGAAGGGTGACATGGTGCCCTAGTAAGTTGATTTCCCTTTAGGATGGGTTGCTGCTGGGTGGATCTATGAAAAGTCATTGTTCGTTCCCTCCATACTTACCACTTTCCATCTTTATTCCTTTCATCTCCCCTATTCTTGTTTGGGCATTGGGATTGGCTACACTAGGAAGGGTTGTACCTTACATCATGGGAAGAAGGGGCTAAAGGTCCAGAGGGTAAAAGTAGCTGGCAAGAGTTAAAAGCCAATGTTGAAACCTTCGAGATGCTTCGCTCAGGGATTCTCGAGAAAATATTGAAAAGCTTCTCAGTAAGAAAAGGGGACCCATAAGATAACATAAACACTCAAGGTAATAGTTGATGGATAGGAGGTCTCATCACGAGTCGGCCTATTATGACCATGGGCATGTAGCGGTATGACACTACCACCTATCTGGTCACCAAGCTAGGGTAGTGGCTCTTGGTGGCATAGCCAAGAGAAAGGGGGTCTCATCACGAGTCAACCTTCTCATTTCCGTGAAATGTTTGTGGATGACGTTGTTACCTCTGGTCATCAAGCCAGGACAGTGGCCCTCAACTATTTCCTTGAAGCACAAGAACAAAAGATCAAAATAAATAAAGATAGGAGTAAAAGGCAATGAATGGGCTAGGAAACAATTGCATTTATGACAAGGTGCAACTCACCCTCCACAAAGGCACCCATAGGTCAGACTGTACATTTCCCTGTTATCACATGCACCCCATGCCCAAATATTTACCCCATGCCACCTCATACACTTACATGACTTGGCTTAGATCCCACCTGGGAAACACCCCAAACTTAAGAGAGGTTAGCCCAATAGGACACCCTAAGGCCTTCTCCAAATCTAACTTGTCAAATTGCATAACGTCTTTGAACATTTGTCTGGGTTAAGGGGGGTTTGATGCACATGTTTGGGTAATTTAATTATTGGATGTGATTTACATGCTATGATCCCTGTGACTTATGAACCTGTGGAGGGCGTACTTGTTGCTACAGGTTCTTGCCCGGTGGAGAGGTACACATGAGGGAATGATTAGCTCAGACCTTCATGGGGACGTAAAACCCACAGATGGATGCTGAAACCCGAGCCAAGGGTAAGAAGTGATTGAAAACTTGCACTAGGTGAAAGAAGGATATTTTCTTTGGACTCTGGAGGCACCTTGGCAGGTCTATACCCAGGGAATCTTGCTTTTCCCACATGGATGTTATCCCTTGAGGGCCATGGACGTCACCATGATAGCCCTAGACATCATTCAGAGCTAGGGTTTCATATTTGGAGGCATTTGTGAGCCTGGTGGCATGTGTGGGCATCATTTTAGGCCTCTAGAGGCCACGCGTTCCATTTTCCCTACTCAACGTTCCACATATGGGGCTCAACGTCACCCTAGAGGGGCATGACGTCACCCTTGGAGGAGTTTCTAGATGTAAATTTATTTTAATTATGTCAAAATTGAATTTTTGTTGTACACTGGCCAGGTCGGTCCTGTTTTTGACCTAAAAGTGAATTAAAGGTCATAATTTTGTATAAATAAACATAAAGTAATCTCATTTTTACATCACAATTTGTCCTTGGAAACAAGGAGGTCTGCAATTTGCGCCCTATTAGGGTTATTGGATGAAATAGTGAGGCGCCACTCTTGTTTAAGGCTCTTATCTTTGCAACTTGAATCAATTTTTGGAGTTTGATGGTGATCTTGCATCGTATATTCATGATTATTCTTGGTGCAAGTAAGTAGAATCTGCATTTTGTCATCTATTGAATGGTTCATTGTATGTTTTTATTTGCTCATACAAGATTATGAAATTGCATGGTGTATTTAATACTTGAAGTAAGAAACTTAAGTTACTACTTTCTTACTTTTGTTTGCCAAGCTTTCACTAAGTTGATCTAGTAACTAGTGAAACCCTAGAGCCCTAAAGTGCTAGCACTCTAGAGGTTTGGATTTGGTTATTGTTGCATAAGTATTTACTCCATTAAAAGGCCAAGGACAACAAGGCGCTAGGGCCTAGAAGTGCCTACACCCTAGCACTTTGTTTCTTGAGGTCAAAATCTAGGACTTAAGTTGCTACTACTCCTATACTTTTTCCCTCTTAGACTTTTGTGTATTATCATTAATTAGCAGCCTTAAAAGAAGCCGCCATCTTTGACTTCATTACCCTAAAAAGGCACTAGTCATCCTCCTTTGATGTTTGACAAGGATCATCAACTTTCAAGCTCAATTCCCTACTTGATACTCTACTAACCTGAATTAATTTGCCAACGTAACCTAGAAATATTAACAGCCAAGTTGCTGCTGTCATAATCACTACTACAACTATCATTTTGCAGCTTATATCAGCCTTCTAACCATCTAAGTCAACCCAGAATTTGTATAAGGCAAGTTACTATCAATAAGTGTTCAAGTGTGTGTTTAATTGCCTTTCTAAAGTGCAAATTCTGAAATTGTTACCGCTGTCATAGCTGCTGTTACAGCCACTGTTGCAGCCCCTAACAGCCCTAAAATCATCCTTAAAACCATTCAACATTTGTACTAAACAAACTATAATCATTGGATATTGAAGTAGTGTCTTATTGCTTTATTATAATACTTTTCTGAAGTGGTTTCCATTGCTATCATCATCATTAATTAATGCTGTTATAAATGTTTGGACAACCGTTTAGGTCGTTTATTGACTTGTGTTAATCTTGAAAATCGTGAGTGACAAAGTATTATCAAGTTTGCAAGCCCTTTTATATCTTGTCTTGTCATCATAACTTGCAATTTTCAAGATACATTGCTGCTGCTATAATCTCATCTTTATATATAACTTGTTCTAGCAGCACATAATTTGTCTAAGAAGTCACTGATTGTCTAATTTGTYTAATATGTCATTGCTACTACTAACGTTTGATGTTTCATTGGTAAAGGGCAGGTACAAACCTACTTTCACTTTCCCTTTTCCGTTTTAACTTTACCCAAGTGACTTCTTCAGTTGAGTGACCTAGAGAGAGGGGTGGGTTTTCACCGTGTCATTTTGCCTTTCATCAACCAACTAGGTCCTGGGACGTCTTCCTTGGAGTGAGGTTTTCCTCTTCCTAAAGAGAAAGAGGTACCCTATTGGGATGACAGTGATAGGGCTACCTCTGTGTTACGTCAATCTAAGGCTACTTTCCTTTAGGCGTTGGGCAAGTATAGATTGCGCGATAACATGCCCAAGCATGAGGAAGATCCCTCAAGGCTATCAAACCACTAGACAAAGATAACACACCTAAAAAGTTGCGCAAGATAACATGCCCAAGCATGAGGAAGATCCCTCAAGGCTATCAAACCACTAGACAAAGATAGCACACCTAAAAAGTTGTGCAATTGGTAACTGGCAACTGCAACTGCAACTACAACTGTAATTGGCAATTGCAACTGCAACTACAACTGTAACTGACAACTGCAACTACAACTGGCAACTGCAATTGTAACTGGCAATTGGCATGAAGCAACTGGGGAATGTACACTAGAAGAGGAGAGTTGATGAGATGTGTAATAATGAAATGAAATTGCATTTATTTATACTAGTTAGGTCACCTTATTTTACGGGCAGGGCTGACTTGCCATTTTTTGTCTTTTAACTTTATTTTATTTTTTTTGTTGCCTTTACAAATGTTCCAATGGGCCGACTTGGTCTTCTTGTCATTTATTTCTTTCTAGTGCATTCTAGGGTCTTCTATAATGGTTTTTTTGTATTTTCTTATGGAAAATAACTGCCCGAAGTTGCAAAACTTCAACACTCTCTCTCAAAGAGGGAGACATTCTCCATACTTGGATTTCTTCTGTCATAGAAAAAGTTTCTTCATGAACCATGCTGATGATCCATCTCTACACAAATATGTCTGGCACGTCGGGTCTCAATGAAGACCACACCTAGACCATTCACCTCCACAAGGACACCCTTGTGAGTGAATGTCACTACATGTAAACCCTTGTAAGTGAATCTGCCATTCTCCACTGGTTAAACTACCAATCCTGGGAGAATGACGTTCAATGCTATCTGACACGTGGAAGCACGTCAAGCACCTCGAGTCTGCAAGTAAACTCTTGTAAGGAAGGATTATGTCTTGGCCCATTTAACCCAGAAGTAAATGTATCCTTCTCCTTAGGCCATATCTAGGAAAAGGTCTTCCTGATGCTTACCTGGGCCACTCACCACCACAGGTACACCCTTGTGAGTGAGTGTCACTTACAGGTAAACCCCTGTAAGTGAATCTGTCATACTCCACTGGTTAAACTACCAATCTTGGGGAATGATGCCCGATGCAACCACACACTAGATGAACACTAACACCTCGAGCCTTCTGTCCTTTGAAGACTGCGCTTGGGCCATTCACCATTGGTACACCCCTGTGAGTGAATGTCTGTTCGGTGCCCTCTCCTTGGGAACCATCAACACCTCGAGTCTTCTGTCCTTCGAGGACTGCACCTAGGCCATTCTCCACTGATCAAATCACCATGGCCAATCCTGGGAGAATGTTTGCCCGATGCTACTTAAACATCAACTCTCCTTCTCAGCGAGGGAGACATTCTGCATCACGCCAAGCTTGTACCTAAAGTAAACAAACTTCACTTTGGACAGAGGCTTGGTGAGATTGTCCGCTATCTGCTCATTTGTGGATATGTGCTGAAGATTTATTGCTTCCTTTTGCACCATGTCTCGGATGAAGTCCTGCAAGAAGCTTCTGAAGCACATTGTTGCACGACTTGTGATACTGGCTATGATATACTCCGTCTCTGCTATACTGAGTGCTACAAAAGCCCGCTTCCATCTTATCCCATAAATCGTAATTGATCCCAAGCTGAAGCAACACCCCGAGGTGCTCAATCTGTCTTCTGTATTCCCTGCCCAGTCGGAATCTATGTATCCTTGCATCCTCACTTCACCACATGAGACATATCTTATCCAATTGTACCATGCCGATACCTTAGCCCATGCTTCGCTGTAACCCAATGGAACCACGTTGGCTTCAACCAAATACTGGCTCAGGGTGCTCTCTGCAAAGAAAATATCTGGCCTAGTATTAACCAATTACATCAAAGTGTAATGTCCCTTTCCGACTAGGAGCTCCAGAGAGGAAGGCTTAGTAGTCTAAACATTCCCTTTCAGACTATAACCAGGAAGAAACAGGGGAAAAGGGTCATTTGATGTCATTTCACTAGGGAATGCTATATTTCGAAAGTGACATTAAGTGAAAAGTGGGAAAAAGCCAAATATAGAGGTCGCTTAAGTGAAAGAGGCTAAATATAGAGGTCAACGAAGAATTAGGGTTTGAGAGAGTATATGATGGAGAAAAGCGACCTAATTGATCATTATCACAGATTATGATTTGAGAATTGAGCTCTGAGGAGAAAACACACAGGTTCAAGCGAATCAATGGAAGATTGTGGATTCCAGGAGGAAGACACCGGTTGGTTGACTTCGGTGTTGAGAGACACACCATAGACACCGAAAGAGTCACATAGATTCTTCATAGGTATTCAACAACAGTTTTACAGATCCATTCAGCTAGGGCACATCTTAGCAGGGAGAGGGCGTGAGGGTGGAGAGACTTAGAGGTTTAGCCTGTCCCGATCAGGGAGAATCCAGAGATTTCCTTCCAAATCATTTGAGGTGAAGGCAGGGCGCTTCTTTTGAGATACTTCTCGAGAGATTCCGATGGAGGAATCATCTAGGGCACATCATACAATTATTGAGGGCGCAACACTTGTGGAGGCTTAGTCGGAGTTCCAAAGAGATTACCAGACTAGATCCGGGAAATCCCTTCCGACCCAGTTCAGAGGACACCAGGGTGCATAGTTTGAGACAGTGACAACCGGTTTTTGACAGTGGAATCACTAGGGTGAAAATGTTGTTCCTAGGAGGTGCGCAACCCCCTAGGGGAGCCCATCTAGGTTTTGTACAGATCAACAGAGGGGAGATCTTCAGGCCGACAGATAGTTAGAGGGTGTATGAGGCCAGGGCGACCCAATTGAGATAGTTTTCAGGATTATAAGAGGAGCTTAGCCACCAGGGCGAACATTCCAGTCTTTGCAGCAGTGGTCGTGTGAGTTGTCGGGTTGCATGCATCAATTCTCCCTTCTCATCCACTGATCCAACGATCTTCTTCATTCCGGGTATTTTGATTTAGTATTTCGATTTGTATTCCAGCTAAGATCCATCTAGTCTTGATCTAGTTGAGAGATTCCATTTATTTTCCCGCATGCAATATTATACTTTCCATTATTATTCTTAATAACAGTTGTGGCAGTTGTTTCCTGATCCAAATCTATTACATGTCTGTTACACACTGGTAAACACAAGAAAACACATTTAGAATCCGACCTAAAACTCAATAAAAAACCCTTAACCACATCCAGAATCCCAAAGAGTATTAGTTTTGGTAGCACATAGTCAGCAATTGAGTTTAATCTCCAGATCCGCGGACCTAGGGATCTTACAGGGGTATCAAAGCTTTAGTCCTGCAAGCTTGTGACTAAAGTTTCGATGAGTTCAACAGAGAACCCAAAGGGTCGTGAGCACATAGGTGACGAATTTGTCACTTACAATAGATGCAGGGAATGCAGAGGTCCTAGATCAGATTATCCCCCCTTTCCTCATAGTTTAGAGAAAGAGGAAGAGGCACAATGAGAAGCAAAATGAAGGACATAGCGTGAGGCGGAGTTTGAGGTAGAGAGGATGATGGGGGATAGATATGAAAGACCATAAGGTAGTGGCAAAGCACCCATAGACCCAAAAGCAACCTTCATGCAGGTTCTTAACAATCTGATGATTAGTCAGCAGGCCATGACTTAGTCTTTGGTGCAGATGGCAGACAGGTTGGCTATAGGGAACATTCCAGCAACACATGTCCCCCATGCAACATAGGGAATTCAGGAGTAGGTAGTAGACACCATTCACCTACTCGCACTTACACATCAACGAGAAGGATTCCTAGACCATTATTTCCTAGCTTTCAGAGGGCATTGCCAGTAGCTGTACATCAGCCAGTAGCAGAGAGGTCAACCACATATGCAAAGGATATTTATGAGTACAAGAGAGTTCCATCAGGACATGACTTTAGTAGAGTATTGTGGAGTTAGACTCAGGAACCGTCCTAAAGATCCTCAGAGGGGAGGACAACAAGAACATCCGTAGGGGCATAACATAGATTTCGTGAGGAAAGTAGGTAAACTTACTATACCTTCTTTCGATGGTTCATCTCTATGCACTGCAAGAGCTTGGGTACATAAACTGGACAAGTACTACAAGCTCAACCAAATGACAGAAACTGAGGCCATCAGTTTCGTTACCTTGCATTTGGAGGGAGAGGCACACGAGTGGTGGTATCATGGACTGGTGACATTGGGTCACAGTCACATCACTTCATACAGGGATTTCATAGAGAGGCTTGTGGACAGGCTTGACAGGCGGGATCCAGAGACCCACTTCAGGGATTTAGCCCAGTTGAGACAAGCTGGCACACCTGAGGCATTCATCAGAGAGTTTCAGAGGGTAGCCATGGCAGTGACAGACATTTTCGAGCCTAGACTGATCATGGTTTTCACAGAGGATCCAACAGAACCCTTGAGAGGATGGGTGAAGGCCTACAGACCTCACACACCACAGGATGCCATCCTACACACTAGAGATCTGGCAAACTCAGTGTCGAAAACCAAAACTTTTTCAAAACCCTTTTTACCACAGAAGGACCAGGATAGGAAACCATTTTAGAGAGAGTTGAAGGGGAAGGAGAAGTTGGATGATGATACAAGGCATGAGGTTATGAGGAAGAAGCTATGCTTCACCTGCAAAGACCCATGGGTCTCCACCCACAGGTGCATGGGTAGGGGAGAAATCCACTACATTGAGGTTGCAACAGACAATGATGAGGAGGAACAGGGCAGTCAAGCACAGGACAGTGAGTCCACCAGCTTAGAGGAGGAGCCATCACATGCAGAGGAGCAACCTCCACCAAGACCACCGACACTGATAGAGGCCCAACCATTGGTAGAGTCTCAGCCTCACGAGAAGGCTAAGAGATGAGTACCAACAAAGGGAGGAGTTATAGCAACCCTTTCTGGATTCCTTAGGTATGACACCCTCAGGATTAGATGGACTATTCAGGGACAACGAGCCATTGCCTTGGTAGATGGTGGGGCAACCCACATCTTCTTAAACGCTGCATTGATAGCTAGGTGATTACTACAAACATAGGAGTTTGAGGGGTTTGATGTTGCGAGGATCATCCACCTCGAATTTTGAGGCCAACTCCCTATGTCATTGAAGCAAATCCTCTTGTTCAGTCTGCCTCACTGGCTACTTCCTTTGTGACCGAGGAAAAATCCATACCCTAGTCCTCCTAACTGGCTTCCTCCTCTGTCATTGTAGCAAAGTCTACTGAAATAAGGGAATCTTCTTAGGAGGGTCTCACATCTCCTAGAAGCTTCTTGTCTCTAAAGCTTCTGTCTGGCCACCTCAACTCATGACATCTGTCTGTCAGTTCTGGAAGATGTCTCTCTCCCACCTGAGCCTAAGGGGGAACTCCATCTGAATGATCGACTCTCCCTCTAAGCCAATTGACTCTCTCTGAGATTAGGCTCACTTTGAGTTTGCATGCTCCCTCTGAAACTTGACTCCCTCTAAGTCTGTACAATCTTTGGAGCCGTCTGCTCCCTCTGCATATGCTGACCTCCTCTGAAGTCTGATCTCCTATGAATTGTCCTGGGAGGCTTCTCCTCCCTAATGGATCCTAAGGGTTGACTCCTAATGAACTCTGGCTCCCTTTGAGTTGGTACTTGGTGGGGCCACTTGCCTCGTCATTGGTGGAGCTACCTGCTCCTCACAACTAGAAGGTTTGGAATTAATGATGTGATTGATCAATGCCATATAACTCGAGAACCTTTGAGGTCGTTTGCACTCCCTGAAAGTACCACTTGGAGTTGCATGCCTCTTTGCATCTTGCAAAGTGTCATGAAGCCATGTTGGCCTCTTCCTGGTCATAGTGGCATCCCTAGGTAGATCCACTGGCCCTGGTAGCTCTACTGACTTCTCTTGATATTTTTACAGATGAACCTATGGACTAGAGGGATATGTACGGTCATCCTTAGAGCCTCCTTCTCCTCACTATCAATCTCCATATGAGATTCTTTGTATCCCACAAAAGTACCCTTCTTTTCGAAAGTTTCTAACTTCGTCCTCTTCTTCTTCGGTACATGGATGTATACTAGAATGAACACAACTCCTTTTCAGGACAATCTGGTCCATGTCTCAAACCAGAGACCATCTGACTTGTCACCTGCAACCGTCATTATAGCTCCCTCTCAGAGCTATCACCTGTGACCTGCTCGGAACAAGAACAAGAACTAGAACAACACTCCTTCAGTGTTGTGACCATCATTCCTTGACGGTAACCTGCCCGAAACAAGAACACGAACAAAAGCTAAGAACAACACTTTTTTAGTGTTGTGACCAATCATTCCTCCACGGTAACTTGCCCGGAACAAGAACAAGAACAAAAGACAAGAACAACACTTTTGTAGTGTTGTGACCAATCATTCCTCCATGGTAACCTGCTCGGAACAAGAGCTAAAAACAAAAGACATTGAAGAATGTTAACAAGCTTGAAACCCTAAAATTTCAACCTTGACCAAATGTCAATTTGAGAGCACCAGTAGATGTCCTAGGAGAAGGCGAGTTGCTCTGTGATAAAATTAGTCCGAACGCCCTGTAATAAATACTCAACGATCTTGACAAGTCCATATCTGAGTAGTGGTAAATTTCATGTGTAGTGGCAAGTCTCAACAAAGCTCTAAAACCATGTTGATTTTTCTAATTTTCAGATCTAATAATTATAACCTTAGGATTTTAAACAGATTTTAATGCCATTTATCATTGAATAATTACACACTAAAAATTTCAATTGAAATAAAACTGCAGTGGAAATAACAAAATCACATGAAGATAGCCATGCACAATAGACACAAGAGTTTTCCAGGGAAAACCCGAACTCGGGAGAAAAACGCAACAAACTTTTCTCTAGAAGAAATTTAATCCATGTTCATAAATACATCACTAGAAAAATGAAGAATTCAAGCACATAGAAGGTTGCGCCCTAGCATGAGGAAGATCCCTCAAGGCTAGCAAACCACTACACAAAGATAATGCACGTCAAAATTTGTGCAACTGACAACTGGAAACTTCAACTGCAACTGCAATTGTAACTGGCAACTACAACTTCAACTGCAACTGTAACTGACAACCACAACCGCAATTGTAACTGGCAATTGCAACTAGCCACAGACACGAAGCAACTGGGAAATGCACACTAGAAGAGGAGAGCCGGTGAGATGTGTAATAATGAAATGAACTTGCCTTTATATATACTAGTCATGTCACCTTATTTTACTAGCAGGGTTGACTTGTCAGTTTTTGTCTTTTAACTTTATTTTATTTCTTTTTTTTTCCTTTACAAATGTTCCAATAGGATGACTTGGTCTTCTTGTCATTTATTTGTTTCTAGTGCATTCTAGGGTCTTCTATAATGGTTTCTTTGTATTTTCTTATGGAAAATCACTTCCCAAAGTTGAAAAATTCAACATGAATTTCTGCAATTAGGGTTTTATGTCATGCTATCCTGGTGAAGTGAAATTTCTGCAATTTTATCTTCATGCTATGAATGTTTCATGGTAATTTCTCTTTTTCATGCTAGACATCTTGCTTGGTGAAACCCTAACAAAGGAGCATAAGTGCTTCCTCCTCTCACAAGGTTAATTTGTGAAGGAATGCTTGCTAGG
>ML848101.1:13272-34052 GCA_009831015.1 Picea engelmannii | reverse complement strand
GTACCTATGGTAAAAAGTTCAGCTCTTGATTCACTATAATTATGGAGATACACTCTGTGGAAGATAGGGTTTGTGACCAGTCCTGAAGCTAGTCATTAAATAGGTGTTTCGGGTAAAACAATCATAACTTCTTCATCGAGAATCCAAATGAAGTGGGACAAATTTCATTGGAAAGAGTATAGACTGTAGTTTCTTGTGTGCGAGTTTCAGAATCGGATGTTAATTATTGAGCGCGGGACATTCTGTGCAAGTTCACTCTCCTGAATAGACCCGAATTGAATAAAGTCTACCATTCTTTCTATAACCTCTTTTTGGGGAGGGTTCAAGGAGTGAAAATTGGAGGAGTATCAGAGAATACATTGAGTAATATTATCTACAGGATCAGAGTACTCCAAGAATTGAAGAATTGCAGAAATTGAAGAAGTCTCAGGAAGCATTATCAGGTTTTATGTGATGATTGGTTGATGGTGATGATTTAATATAAAGTTTTATTATCTCTCATATATTCTTGGGTGGAAGGAAGGGGCAAGGATGAAGAGTTCAAATCTCTCTTGATATTGGAGGATTGTATCTTCCTCTTGGAGGTTTATCCCTCCCTTTACATTTGGAAGCTGTAGCTACCTTTGGAAGTGATTACTTCCCTTGAACAATAACTATTGATTATTTCTCATATATTGTGCATGGTGTATTGCGGTGTATTGGTGTAACTCTTATACTATTGTTCATTTCTCATTGGATATAATTGAATAGTTTAAGTATAAGTTGAAAAAGGTTTTAAATTGTACCTGATACTGATTCACCCCCCTCTCAGTATCAACAGGATGCCTGAAACCCTAGATAAATTGGCCTTACCCCTAGATGCCTCCAAATGCCCCTCAAAACTACTAGAATGATAGATCGGGGCTTGGTTACCTCCCTGATGAAGTCCCAAGCGAAATGGTGAAGATCTGAGCTAGCAAGTGACTGAAACCACTTTTTGAAGTTTGCTCCTCTCCTCCAATTCGTCCCATGCATGTAATAAATCAAATGGCACCCGAGACTCCTCATGAATGGACTAGATCTGATGTCCATGGCTCTGCAATGAAAACCCAGGTGATAAAATCTCCAAAAGCCCTGCCAATCACCTGCAATGAATCTCTCTCCAAGAATGGTGCGCCCCCCTTGCTGGAAACCCCCAATGGTGCACCCTTCTTCTCTTCCTGTCCCTGTGGCTAGTGTAGAACCCTCCTGCACTGCTGTAGAACTGAACTAGAATGGTGTGGGAGAGTATTGCATCTCTAAGACCAAGCTTGGGACAAGCTAGGTGGAATCTTTCATCACCGAATTGCCTCTAGGGTTTGTTAAGTCAAAACCCTCAAAACCCCCAATGTCGGGCTCACTCGCTAGAAGCTAGATATGAAAAGATAAACATACATGAATGAATGAGTAGAGACCCTTGCCTTTCCTTTATACTTTTTGGCTCACCTTGTCCCTCCAAAGTGACTTTCGTTTTATTAATGTTTAATTAATTAATTAAATCACTTTAATTAATTAATTAACCTTTTTACCTTTGAAAAGCACCTTATCTCTCCTTGTGGCTTCCCTGGCCACTGAAAGTCACTTCTCACTATACCATCCTGTAGTGTTGCTACTCCTGATTCCAATGAGCTATTACACTGAGAGGTTCCTCCAACTAATGTGCCCAAAATGACCTCTTCAGTGAATTTAATTAACTTATAGCCCAAAACAGTCAAAATCATGGAAATTGTCGGAATGCAACGGAACCAAAGCCAACATATGCGGAATGGCTCATAAGGATGAAATATGATGAACAATGCAAGTTGGGCCCCACAATGCCTCTCAATAACCCTTGTACTCGCTATAACATCCATCTGGCTACTCTGGTCATCATAAACCTCTGCACTGTGATGATGTCCCAAAGTGGGGACATTACAGGGATCTTAGGAATGTCAATCACATCTAATCATCAAATTTATTAAACATGTGCATAAAACCCCCTTTACTCGGACAAGTGCTCAAAGACATTATACTAATCTACAAGCCAAGTTTGGAGGAAGTGCTAGGACGTCCTATTGGGCTAATGCGCATTGGATGTGGGATGTTTCCGGCATAAGTCCAATCCAAGCCGTGTGAGTGTATGAGGTGGTAAGGGATGTCTAGGCAAGGGGTGTAGTGATAGCAGGGAAATATATGGCTCACCTGTGGGTGCCTCTGAAGAGGGTGAGCTGCACCTGTCATGGATGGAAATGTTTCCAATCCCTTTCATGCCTTTTATCTTTTATTTTTATTGCTTTTTCTTTCAAGGGGCTAGTTAGGGGACACTGCCCTGGCATGGTGACTAGTGGTGGCAGTGTTACCTACAATCATTTCACGGAGATGAGAAGGCTGGCTCGTGATGAGACCCCTTTTCTCTTGGCTATACCACCAAGAGCCACTACCCCGACATGGTGACCAACTACTGGTAGTGTCATACCGCTACATGCCCATGGACCTAATAGGGTGCCTCGTGATGAGACCCCCTATCCTCTAACTAGGTCTTGTTTTATTTTATTTTTCCTTTTTTATGGGTCCATCTGCTTCTTGCTGAAAATCCTTTTATTGCTTTCTTGGGGATCCCTGGGCGAAGCATCTCAAGGTTTCATTCTTTTGGATTTTATCTTTTGCTAGCTACTTTTACCCTCTAGGCCTTTAGCCCTTTCTTCCCATAAGGTAAGGTACAACCCTTTGACAGTTTGGCCAACCCAATGCCCGGACCAGTGTATGGGATGGATGAGCGGGAAAAGATGAAAAGTGATAAGTATGGTGGGAGCGGACGATGACCTTTCATGAATCCCCCAGTGGAAACTCAAACCCTATGGGAACCAACTTACTAGAGCATCCTGTCATTCCCCCCAAGTGTGGTCAAGTTTAAAGGCAAAAGGTCCAAGTACACGTTAGCAACAAAAAGAATTAAATGCACATATTCAAATGTTTTGAGAATCAAAGTGACATATACCATGATACCCAGACTCATTACCTCATGGAGCAAGACCCATTTCTGCTGCAGGACCAGGTCGATGTGATGGATGCTGCTACTGTTGACAAAGTGGATGTGCTGATGAAGAAAAGGATGGGCCCTCCAGGGCCATGCTCAAGTCGATCTGCCCTCCAGGGCCATGCTCAAGTCGATCTGACTCTCGGTAGTCCATGTCTAGGACCTGTGGGCCTCGAGACATAATCTCTTTAGTTATCCCTAGGCTAGGGGATAAGAGGCATGTTTTCAACAATCTCCACCTTGACAACAAATTACCTGATATATCATGCCCAAATTTATTCATCACCTTTGCTGCAAGCCAAGAGAAGCCAAACCCCATCACAACTCCGCAACTTCTCTAACAGTACTGTTACATGAACATGTCTGCACGATTTGCTCTAGTATGGACCATTCTGCCTCCATCAATAACTTGTCTTATAAACCGATGCACTTGTCCATTTTGATACGCTGGATTGTTAGTCAAATGCACAACACTTTGACCCCCACAAAACACCTCATCCTGTCCCTATCCAAACTTACCCAATAGATCCTTGCATTCTCGGAAGACGTAACTTGAGGTAGGTCTCCTCTTGTCCAAATCTCCTAAATCATAGCCATAGACTAAATCACTGCAACCACTGTAGCTGGCTGATACTTGTACTGTTATGCTTCTAAGATATTGAAGCACCCATTTCCATGCTCTTTACCTGTTTTTTCCATGTGTTTACTGACAACACCAATTGGATGTGAAACACTAGTCATTTCCCATCGCAGTCATCAGACTTCCTACTAACATATGATACTCGAGACATATAATCCTTTTCTTCTTCATTAGTTAGGACATAAACCTGTAAAAAAACCTTACAATGGAAAGCCAAAGGGATTTTACCGGTTTCACATTATTCATACAGAATTTCTTGAGTATCTTCACCACATACTTTTGTTGTGATAACCAAGGTTACCATCCTTCCTGTCTCTGTGTATTTCCATGCCCAAGATTTGGTTTGCTACTGCTAGATCCTTCATCTCAAACGTCCAAACCAACTTAGCCAACTTGTTGATGTCAAACATGCTTGTGCTTGCAACAAGCATAACATTTAACACCAAGATAATAAATATACCATAAACCTAAGCTGCGGGGGAGCACCACCCCCCCGCCCCGCTCTCGTTCCCAAAGCACGCTCCTTGAATGCTCCCTTCTGGGAGTGTTCTTCCTAGGGAAAACAATGCTCCCTTCTAGGAGCGTTCTTCCTAGGGAAAAAATGCTCCCTTCCTTAAAAACGCTTCTTGCCTTAAAACGTCTCATAACCATGCTTGGAAGTGGAACGTTTGGGTGAATATGATGGTGATCATATTCCTGGAGAAGACATGCCACCCCCATCCACTAGAAGCATTCCAAATGCATCAATTTTTCCTTTATCTTCACAGCGGCCATTGTCACGTGGGGGCCATTCAACTGCTGGTCGTGTTCCACGAACACTTCCATCTACTCCTATTACTCTTCTTCAAAGATCACGAGAGAAGAAACTAGAAGTTTCTCGTGGCAAGAGGAAAACTTAGAGCATAGTACTTAGTACTTGCTACTATATACTAGATTTTTTTATTTTATTTTCTGTTTAGAAGTAGTCTCTAGAACTTAGTACTTTGTCTTGACTCTTTATTATGGCTTATTTTGTAAACAATGAAGTTATGAACATTATATGACAGTTTACCTTTGAAGTTTGAAGTTTGAAATTTGAACTATTAACTGAATTTTACAACTCTTTGGTAATGAATATGATGCTCTAGAGTGTGTTTCATTTTGTGGTTGATGCTGTCTATTAGTATGCTACAATCTATTGATGACAAATGTTTATGATTGATGTTATATGTGTACTAAATGGTTCATGCTTTAATGATCATCACTATTCCATTAGTTAAATGATCTTATATCTATGTTTTCATGTTTTTTGCAATTGATTCAACATTTTGCATGTTTTTTTTATATACATGCATCAAAAAATATATATTTTTATATATTATATAAAAAATACTCTTGCTCCCGAAATTTTTTGAAGATTGACGCTCTTGTTGCCAGTCTCGCTTTTCGATTACGCTCCCCGCTCCCAACAACCTTGCCATAAACACAATGGTTATACTCACTTCTTGTAAAATTTGGGTCACCATGAAGGAATCAAACATCTTGTACCATCTTCCTAGCATGCTTCATGCCATACAATGATTTTTGAGTTTGCAAACAAATATTCTATTATGATTATGAACTAACCTTTCTGGCTGTTCCATATACATCTCTTTTTCCAAAAAACTCCATGTAAAACAATTTTAAGATCTAGTTGTACTAACTCAAGATCAAGTAACACAACTAGTGCTAACACAACATGAATAGACACAAGCTTCTAACAACTGGTGAGAATCTTTCATGGATATCAATACCTTCCAAATACCCTCTGGGCCTTTAGCCCCCTCTTCCCACAAGGTAAGGTACAACCCTTAAATATTTGGCCGACCCAATGCCCGGACCAGTGTAATGGGGTGGATGAGCAGGAAAATGATGAAAAGTGGTAAGTATGGTGGGAGTGGACGATGGTCTTTCATGAATCTCCCCAGTGGCAACTCAAATCCTATGGGTACTAGCTTATTAGGGCATCCTGTCATTCCCCCCAGGTATGGTCAAGTGGAGAAGTATAAGATCCAAGCACCCGTTAGAAGCAAAAAGAATTGAATGCACATGTTCAAAGGTTTTGAGGATCAGAGTGACACATACCATGATACCTGAAGTCATTACCTCATGGAGCAAGATCCATCTCTGCTACAGGACGAGGCCAAGGTGATGGATGTTGCTGCTGCTGACAGAGTGGAGGCGCTGAAGAATGAATAGATGGGCCCTCCAGGGCCATCCTCTAGTTGATTTGGCTCTCGGTACTCCATGTCTAGGACCCGTGGGCCTCGAGACATAATCTCCTTAGTTATACCTAAGCTAGGGGATAACAGGCCCCTTTAAACCTTGAGGAGCTTCGTTAATTGCCTTCACCATATCCTTCCAATAGGGGGACCGAATCACATTAAATGGGATGCCACCTGTAAATATGGCCCTTGCCACTGTTGACTCTGCTTCTTCTCTCTTTTGATTGTTGAACATTTTCATCAATTTGTTGTATGTAGCTGCACCTTGTCGTCCAGGGCCTTTGGATATCTCTTTTTCTCCCTCTAGCGCCCTCCTCTTCCTTGCTTCATGAACAATCCTTGGCTCATTGCTAACACCCAAGGAAGGAGGATGCTTGCTAGTGCTATGCATAACAATCTTGGCTCTACTATCCTTCTCTTTTTGAGCATCATCATGCTCTTTCTAGAATTTATCCCTCACCTGTAGATCAAGAGTATGTGGACAACCTTCAATACCCTTCCCTTCATGCAAAATGTGAGCCTTGATTCTTGTGTAAGAGCCCTTGAAGGCCTTATCCTTCTTGCATAAATTGCACCTCCATTTCCATTATGTGTATCATTCTTTTTTTCTTGAAAGATAATGCGTTATTAAAAAAAAAACTATATATATATATATATATATATATATATATATATATATATATATATATATATGGCGTTTCCCTCGATGTTTCCATTTTTGGAGGGTCGTGTTTCCTGACGTGCCCATTTCGAAAACTTCCTGACGTTTCCCCATTTCGTTAAACTTAGATGTTAATAAATAAGTCTTATTTATCCGTCTTACTGAAGTACATTATGATATGTGGCCATGATACTAAATACATTTTGTGGCTTGTAAACTTCAAAATGGAAAGAGGAGTCCGTTTGGAGCTTGTAAACTTCAACATAAAAACCAATGTTGTTAATCTTTTCGGACTCCCGAGTCTTGAGGAGTCTTGGAGAGTCACCATCGAAAATGGTCACTCCCCAAAGACTCCTTTGTAATACTCTCGACTTGGCCATAGTGGGTAGAGGGTAGGTTTTTTGAGGTGGTGTTCTGAAATGAAATTATTTAGTTCAGTCACTTAGTTTTTTTTTTAATTAGAAACTTTATAGTATATGTTGTAGGGCTTTTTTTTAATTAGAAACTTTATAGTATATGTTGTAGGGCCTTTGGGCAGAGATGCCATCCTACAACCCTATAGGATGCCGAAAAACACAGCAGGTTGGAGGATGCGCCACTGGAGAAGTTGGTCTTCATCTACTACAACCTTTGGATGCTCGCAAAACAATTGCAGGCAAAGGATCTGGATCCAATTTTATTAGATAAGATTGATCTAGTCTCTTGCTGATGATTTGAGTTGGCTTGATGAAGAGACTCAGGATCTCCCTAGTGTTCCATTCTCTCAAATGGAAACACCAGATACACCTGCATCACAATTGTTGTTTCAGTGTAGCGGTGCTGACACTAGCTCCTTGAGGGCTTATTTTAGGCATTCTCGTAGTCATGCATGAGACTCAAGATTGGACTTGGAGACACTATCTATTTTGATTTTCTAATTATGTTATTAGACTATCTATTTTGAATTTGATCATGGGATCATCTTTCAGCTCACTATATTCTTTTTGGATATAAATATCGACTGTCAAATGTTGTGTTAGGATATTTTATGTGATGATCTTATGAATTTCTGCATAGACTCTGGTTTTATAACTTATATAGATTGGAAAATGTAATTAGTATATTTTTTGTGCACAAAATTTACCATATTTTGAGTATTTTTTCTCTTTGCCGAGTCTAGTAAGAGTTGAAGAGTCTTCAAGAGTCACCAACAAAGAGAGTCTTAAAAGTGTTCGAGTCTGACAACATTGATAAAAACAGACTTGTATTTGGTCCTTGCAAACATCAATATAAATACACAAGTACATTTGAAGATGTTTGAAAATTAACATGCTGAGAGCGCAATCGATTTCGACATCTACTATTATCAACACTGAATACCAAGATCCTTTAAGATTGAAAAAAATGTTTATCTAAGAGTAAAATGAAACAACAATTTATCCACAATAAGATGTATCTTTTATACCTTCAATATGAGACAACCTCCATAGTTTGTCTAAAATTTAAGTAGTATCTGTCATGGGACCTGCCGAAGAGTAGATCTTAAAATCCACTTTGCAGCACTTGGAAGAGGATCTGATATCATTTGGGTTTTAGGATTCTTTTGTTGTAGGATTTGGATTTTAAATCACGCCTCACAAACAAACAAACAACTTTCATGTTTTTTGCAGGTCACACTAAAACTTACTCGTCAATTGGACATTATATGAAAACCAGTGTTCCACAGGTATGCATCTCCTAGAGTGGGGTGCAGGCCCCCCATGTTTCCCACGCACCCGGGACGGGGGGCTCATGGGGAAACGTTTCCTTACGTCCCCCTTTTGGGCAAACACAGGGAGACGCAGGGGACGTGTTTCCCCAAAAGGGATGCTTTTGGGTGTCCCCCTCGAAAAGGGGTGCTTCTGGATGCACCCCCTCCAAAGGGGGACTCCTGGGCATCCCCTCCAAAGGGGGACTCCTGGGCATCCCCCCTAAATTTTTGGCTAATACGACTTAAAAAAACAATTTTATTAAAAGTAAAAATCTACCTCACATAGTGACATTTCGATTGATGGTCCTGATGACTTCATGTAGCAGATGGATGTAGAGGGCCAGTCAATGAGATTGACTCCTTGATACTCGTTTTATTTTCAATGTTCATTGCCCATTTTTAATTTTCAATTGTTACTTTTAAGTCCTGACTCTAGATATTGATGACCTCATATTGAGTCTTTGACTCATCACTCTTTACTATTTTTGAGTTTGAGTAATTTCAATTTACTATTTCAGACTTCTGTATCTATTATTTTTCTAAACACTAATTTAGTAATTAGATTCTAGAATGATGAATGATGAATGATGAATTTAAATCAATGTATACAGTATTTTACTATGTCTGTTTCATTTATGATTTATGAATCAATGTATTTCAATTTTCATTACTAGATCAGAATCTGAATCATGTTTATTATTTATATTATTTACACATTTGAATTTAGTACTAGTTTACTGTTTACTATTTAGTATTTTACTATTAGCATTGCACAATGATGAATTTACATGGGCTGAATTGTTATTGTTGGGATTTTATCATTAATATTTATATATTTTTTATAATTTTAGAGACGGGGACCCCTATGCTAGGGACCCCGATGTCCCCCCATACCCCATGAATTTCCCCAAAATTTGGGGGTGCTCCCACATGTCCCCCCTGTGCATCTCCCTGCTCCTGCACACCCCCGTCCCGGAGTTTTGGTGGAACATTGATTAAAACCATATTACCATTAAAAAGAAAACAGATAGTGGAATCTGATGATTTCTTGATATGTAGAATAATGAAGGCTAATTTTGTATAATCTGTACTTAATGTTTTACAGCATGTCCTCCGTTGCCTTTATTGTCTTGGATTGCTTGTTCGTTATGGAGCGGAACTGATTAATCGTTTGAGTAAGGGAGACACCAACATTGAACAAATTGTGTCTTTGTATAAACATTATTACTCTCTGGATGACATTGTGGTCAAGGCCCGCTCCTTACAGGTTATATTTTTTGATTGTTCCTTATGCTTATTGTGTGATTATTATAACTCACAGTTTGCTTTTCTTCATCCTTTGAGATTTTGGTCAGAAGGCTAGTCAATATTCGGATACCTGTTTGTGCATCTGGATATCATATTTAATGTTTCCCTTAGTGCATGCAGGCCTTGGGTTTCTTTTGCATCGCAAAACCTCAATTTATGATGGACGAGGAAATCAGGAAAATTTTGGAGGCTTCGTTATCTTCTGATGCTGATACACGCATCAAGGTATAATACCTTGATTTTGTCTTTTTGATTTGTATGTATAAATATTTTGGGTTGATATTGATTAATTATATGTAACAGGTTCAAGTCTTGCGGACCTTTTATGACTATCTTGTTGATGTTGAGGAGCAGATGGGGGTAGAGAATGTTGGTAGTGATAATAGGAGTAGAAAGCAGAATGATGCAGTTCCCGTGTCTGCTGGGGAGGGTGATAGTAATATCGCTGGAGGGATAATTCAGTTGCATTGGCAGAATATCTTGGAGAAATGCTTGGATATGAATGATCAGGTTCGGCAGTCATCTCTCAAGGTAAAATGACATACTATTCAGTGCATATATGCTTCTTATCTCATGTTGTCACTGTATATTTGGTTCTGCCTGAGCCATCCTGTTGCTTTGTAGGTGATAACATCTAGAGTTTGTCTAGAATATAGATTTTTTTGTCTCATGAAGTAAATTGTATTATAATTCCTTTCTTTTACTGAAGCAGATTATGGAGGTTGTTCTGCGGCAAGGTCTGGTGCATCCTGTGACTTGTGTACCGTATTTGATAGCTTCAGAAGTTGATGAGCAGGAAATGAACTCAAAGATATCTCACTCCCTATTGATGCAAATGAATGAAAAGTATGTGAGTAGCTGTGTAGGTAACATTTTAGTATGTATGTTATTGTTCTATCAGAGAGACACACTTTATTGTTCTGTCAAAGAGACACACTTGTGCTTGTTTTTTATTTATACAGACATCTTGCAGGTATCCTTCATTTTTTGAAAGTCGAATAGGAGATGGCATCGAGTTGTCTTTTAGATTCATACAATCAGGGGCTTCTGGGTCAGTGCTTGGTGAATTATCTGGAGATGTAAATAGTAATCATGATTTGATTACAGCCACTACAGCAAAAGTAGGAATTTCACGTGTCTACAGTCTTATTCAAAGGAGCCGTGTTTCTAGAAACAAATTTCTTTCGTCATTTATACATAAGTTTGATTCTGGGAGCTTGGAGAATTCATCACTTCCATTTCTTGTGTAAGGATATACCACAGGAATGCATTTTGCAAGAACTGAATGATTTATTTTATCTCAAAAAATAGGAGGGGCATTTTGGTTCGCCATTACTAATCAAAATTGCTTTTTCCTATTGGTTGCAGTTATTGTACAGAAGTTCTTGCCGCTCTTCCTTTTGCCATGCCAGATGAACCTCTGTATTTAGTACAAATGATTAATCGTACAGTGCAACCTAGGGCTGGAATCCTTGAAGCTAGCATGAAGAATTTAATTTATGATGGTCCACTTGGAGTGATAATTAAGAGCGGTCTTGAAGCAGTAGGATCTGACATGCAGGAAATTGAGGAAGCTAATATTGAATCAGTCAAGCTTCAAGCCAATGGAGATTTTAAAGCTCTAGGTGACATGAAACGCATTCCAGTTGACTATCTACATAAATTGAAGGTCGAATCCATTCCATCATTAGAGGCTAATGCTAATTTGCCATAGCCAAATGTGTGCTGATTCTGTATTATATCCCTGTAATTGAAGACATTAGGAGTTTAATTATTATTCAGATGTGTTACATGTTTTTGACTTAGTGCCTGGTTTCCTGCATTGAATTTTTTGATTGCTATGCTTTCCTTGGGGGAGATCATCCGTGGATGTATCTGGGAATCTTTTGGCTTGAGCTTTGAGGATGTTGCATAGGGTAAGAATTCAACATTTGAATCTGTTCAACTGCAGTGATTAGACCATATTCGGAGAGAACGAATCGGGACCCAGTAGTGCTAGAGAATAATTGCTAACCAGTGTTACATGGGGACGCATTCTTGAGTGTTGGGGATGTGCTCCCCATGCTCTTGGGAAGCGGGTACTCCAATGGGGGCATTTCCCCACATCCCGTTTTGGGGGGGTGCAAGGGGACATAATGGGGAATGTCCCCATAAGAAAACGAGATGCTCCCATTCTCCAGTTTGACCAAAGACCACTATTTTGAGTTAAAAAGACAAAATGGCAAAATAAAAGATAAAATGAATTGAATAATGCATAGGTAGATGAGGAGGGACCTGATGAGGCACAACTCAGGTTGGTTGGTGTGCCATTGTGTATTTTGGAGAATGCAAACGATTCTGATTCAGATAGTCACATTCCCATGGTTAGTCCTTATTCCTTTGTACAATATCTGGATGCAATGACTAATGGAGCATTGCCTTAATTAGTGATGCGCATTTTTCATTTGGCCTATTCATCGATCGATTATCTTCAGGCTTAGATTTATATCTTCTGGATTTTCTAAATCTAATGAGAATTACATTGGTGATAGATAATTTGTGAATCCCGATTATTATGTTTTGTTACATTGGTACATGTGTTGATGATTTACTATGTTACATGCAATAATGTATGTTATTGGCACATTGTATGATTGATATGTATAATATTTCAGTGAATTATTAATTTTTATTTTTTAGTATTTTGGGTGTGGTGCCCTGTGTCTGGGACCCAGATGTCCCCCATGACATTCCTAGAAATTGGGGGTTGCTTGCATACGTTCCCTGTATGTGTTTTCATGCACTTGCATTCCCGCATCCTAGAAACTTGGTGGAACATTGTTGCTAACCAAATTGGTAAACCTAAAGAAAATATTGCTCACCTTTGGAGTGGTTTCAAAATATTTCCAACCACTCCTCAATAATAGAAGTTAAAAGATTAATCAGAATTGACCGTTTTGTGGTTCATAAAGACCATAGTCTTGTTCATGAAAATGACACATGCATGACGCTATATAGGACCATAGTTATGAAGCTAAATAATAGAAAAATAGCTTCTGATTAGGAAGGCAATACTATAGGAACCACTAGCAAAAACACCAAGAACATTTATCAAATGTTGATTGCTAACATTTGTCCACTTGTTAGATACAATGGATACCCCAAAGTCCCCACAATCATCTATAAACTGTGTCAAATCTCTTTGATTTTTGTTCTTTCCTTGTCTAGTAACACAATTCTAGCTTTCTCATAGCTAG
Source organism: Picea engelmannii (assembly GCA_009831015.1). Classification (NCBI taxonomy): domain Eukaryota; kingdom Viridiplantae; phylum Streptophyta; class Pinopsida; order Pinales; family Pinaceae; genus Picea; species Picea engelmannii. The sequence goes on along the minus strand of ML848101.1, from coordinate 21,201 downwards.
GGCTCTTGTATCCTTTTTGGGCTTCATTGATCGCCTTAACCATATCATGCCAATTAGGGGAGAAAATCACATTGAATGATATACCACAAGCATAACTAAGATAAGATAATTTTATTAATATTCGACTAATGACCACAAAAGCAGGTCAAAGGGACTACTGAGTACAATGATGTCAATACAATACAGTGTAGAAGTTCCAAAAGGTCTCCTATAAAAGGCAAGATGCAAAAAGTGAAGTACAATAAAGTAGATTAGTAGAGAGTAAGATCTACTCCGAGGCATGAAGAACCCTTGACCTTGAGTCAGAGACCTGCTCTGAACATGAGATGTACCATATGGGGAGATCCAAGGACAAGAGGAACCAGAAGAAGGGAAATAGGTCTGTCCTAGAATAGACCCATCTTTCCTACCATCTGAGGTTGAATGAAGAAAGCCAAGTAAAGTTTGGTGTCTTGAGGGGGAATTGGTGGGGTGCCTGGATCGTCCGCTGCACTGCTCATTGGCTAAGTTGCATGAAACGGGGAAACGTCTGGAAGTTTTCGAAACGGGTACAATAGGAAACGCGACCCTCCGAAAATGGAAACGTCGAGGGAAACATCGGGGGAAACGTCGTATATATATAATGATAGACATACATGATATAAAAAATCCTAAATCCTAAACGAATAAAAAACAAGTATGAATAGTTTATCTTTCTTAAAAATGGAAAAAACAACAAATTTGGTGAGTTTTGGGGGGCATATGGCTTTATTAGACACCTGTATGGGCCCACAAACAACCAAAACAACGTTGAAACGTCGTCCGTACGAGTCGAAACTCAACCGAAATGTCCTCGTCTGTACCGTACGATGTTTCGTACTCGCAAAACTCTGTACGGTACGACTGACGGGGTTTCGGCCAGGTTTCGTACCCGTTTCGAAGTTTCGCCAAGTTTTCGGTACCGGGACGACACCTAGATGGATGTTTCCTGCAACTTATCTCAGTGGTAGAGGTAGTGCACCAACAAGGTTTGGGAGATATCATCCATCTCCTGTGGAGGGATTTGGTCTAGTCTGGTCATGTCACTAAAATCTCATGGGATGAGGGAAGGTCCCACGGGTCTGCACTGATCTAGAGTCCAAGGTTGCGAAGGTGTTGGTATGTCTCTTAGTGCCCCTTCCTGAAAGTAGGACCATGAAAAAGGAGGTGATATGCCAAATAGGGTCTGGTCTCGTAGGAGGCTAGAGAGTATGGACTCCGAGCCTCCTATATGTACAAGGATAAGCACCGCTAATCTGGATACCCGAAGAAGCCCGTGAGGGTCTGTGTCCCCCTGAAGAAGAAATAAAATCATCTCCTGATCTCATAATAAATGGGGCAACAAAAGATGAAGTGCTCCTCAGTCTCGACCTCTTGTAACTGGCATAGCTGGCAAATCCTTTCTGGTTGGTCAATTTGGTGATTTGTCTCTACTCGAAGTCTATGAGAGCCCACTCTGAATTTTCCTAGTGGAATGCAAAGAGCATGTACCCAGTGGCGGAATGTATGCTGTGGTCGAACGATGAATCCATCCCTAAGCTCCAAGAAGTGCTCAGTGTAAAAGGCCATCTTTTGGTGTGACCCACCAGAAGGGTTAGCCCAAGTGATCTGGATAAACTGCCTATAAATGTTCTCTCTGATGATCTTGTTCAACATTGGTCTGGTCAGTAGGAGATGGCTAGGTGCATCCAAGGAATATCGAAATGGGGGGAGGTGGTCAATTTGAATGCCCACAGACTCTAAAATTTATAAAACCCGTGTGAATCAACCTTGAGCCCGACCCAATGGGATAGAGAGGGCGATGGTCTCTAAAGAGAAATAAGCTAAGTACGGGTACCAGTCTTGCCCCTTCGTCGAGTCAACGAAGCCTCGGATGCGATGCAAAAAAGAGACCATTCCGAACATTGTTTCAAGTCGGAAGGGCCAAACCCCAAACTCTACTAGGATGATGTGACGAGGAATTGTTTGCTTGCATCTAATGATGCGTTTGAGGAGAAGGGTCTGGACTCTCTCAACTGAGGCCCAATCAGACTCTAGTAAGGAATGACCGAAAATCTCTGAGCCATAGAGAACAATAGGTCGGATAAGGGAGTCCATGGGAGACATCTTGGATGAGATCTCCTGAAAATGGTGGCAGAAACACTATCTCTCGAGAAGGGATAAAGACCCATAGCCCTTGGCAATTTGAGGCTGTGTTAGCACACTTGTTCACCCTCCAATCAGATCTGATATAATTAAAAATCAGCGATGGAAAAGTGGCTAAATCAAGGAGAGAATGCCCCAGTTGTCATAGGAAAATCCCCTCTCCGTTTGGGCTAGTGCGTGCCAACCTCAAGGGGGAGTCCCTAGGTACCTTGCTGTTGGTTTTGGACCTGATTTTCTGCAAAATAAACACAAAAACAACAGCCAACTTGTCTTCAACTGCGTGAAACCTGCCCAAGATGTTAGGAAAAAAGATAGTTTAATCGCTTGGAGGGATCCTTGTAGTGTTAGCGTGAGAAAGATGGATAGAAAGAGAAAATAAAACCACTTAAAAGATCGAATATGAATCACAATAAATGGCTATGAGCTACTAATCAATGCGCAAAGTAAAGACACAATACCAACAAGAATGAAAGCTCGAAAATAAGCACAACACTTCTTTATTAAAGGCTTGCCAGAGGGTTGATTGCACCACTGTAGGCAAGTCAAGAACTGGTAGAATGATTATCCTTGCACAAAGAAAGATCAGCTAGAAGGAAAGAGAAAGAATAATAGAAGAGAGAGAGAGTATGAATGTTGTTGCTGCAAAAGAATCTGACCTTGAACACTGAGAACTCACTCCAATATATAGGCTATTAGGGGCGTACTTCCCGATAACAACCAATGAGGTTGCACATGTGGTAAACAAGGCAAGTAAGTGCATGAATGAGGTAAGTAGGAGTGAAAGAGAAGTAATGATGCACATGGGAGGAGCGATGTAAGAGTTAATGCACATGTGTTAGTGTAAGAAAGGAAGGATGGGCATATAGAGAGGGATAATGGAGAATGCACCCAAAATAATAGGAAGAGGGCGCAAAGGAGAGTGAAGATGCATGTGAGAGTAAGAGGTGCAAGCTAGGTCAAGAGTGTAAGACAAAAGGATTATGCAAGAAGGGTAGATGCATGGGAGTGGGAATAAGAGGGTTGCACCCTAAATATTAGGGAGGAGGGTGCACAAGGGGAAGAACACAGGAGCATGCATACCCATGTGTGAGTGAAAGAGTGATAGAGGAGGCGCTCTAGATGAGGCATGTGCTAGGTAGATGGAGGTAGAGAGGGAGATAGGTGGCGCATGGAGGAAAGGGTGATAGAGGAAGCGGACTAGATGCACTAGGTAGATGGAGGTAGAGAGGGAGATAGGTGGCGCATGGAGGAAAGGGTGATAGAAGAGGCACACTAGATGCACTAGGTAGAGAGAGAGAGAGGCTTGATCTCTCTCTCTCTCGCCATTCTCAAATTGAGAGAGAGAGAGAGAGGCTTGATCTCTCTCTCTCTCTCTCGCCATTCTCAAAGAGAGAGAGAGAGAGAGAGAGAGAGAGAGAGAGAGAGAGAGAGAGGCTTGATCTCTCTATATCTCGCCATTCTCAAATCGAGAGAGAGAGAGAGGCTTGATCTCTCTCTCTCTCTCACCATTCTCAAATCAAGCCATTCACTCTACACAAATCAAGCCATTCACTCACTCTCTCTCTCTAGCCACTCTCTCTCTCTCTAGCTGCTCTCTCTCTCTCTCATGGCTTGATTTGTGTATCGGGTGAATGATGTGATGTGACCATGCTGAAGAAAAACCTGTACGGATCACATGGTTGAAGATTTGCAAGTGAGAAACCAAAGCAAGAAGCCCGCTTAAAGAACTCTTCCTAGAAACCTTCCCCGCTTTGCTACTATTCATCGCCCAAACAACCTCTCTGATGTCCTTATTTGAGAATAAGAAGCATGAGGAGTGTGGAGAGGTAACTCGAATTTGGGGCTACCCAGGAATACCATAGAGTGGATACGTGCTAAAACATGGATCTGAGGTCCAGATCAGATGGAAGGGGGAAGCATCATGGGAGGATGGGGAGTGAGTGAGATAATAAGATAATGCATTTCTTCTCTGAGAGATAAAGAGGCATTTCTTGTAGCGAAGGAGACAACGACACGAAGCTTTTGTTGATGTTTGGTAGTTGCGTGAGGATCTTTCCCTCCTAGATGACCTTTATTAGGTACAAAGAAGATTTCGGAAGCAAGAGATTCATTGTACATATGTTGAAATATCCCAGAAGAGAAGTCGGCCCAACTAGAAGGACAAAAAGACTATAAATAAGGAGGCACCTTAGCTCATTTGTTCACTCACTCACTCTCTCTTAGTTAAACAGAAGCAAGGCGCAAGTTTGGAGAAGGTAATGCAGCTGCTGCGGTGACTTGGTTTCTTCTTGTTCAGTCTCTTGGTATCTCTCTCTTGTGCGTTACTCCTTGAGGAGGTGCGGTGCCTTGGTATGGTGGTGCTGCTGCAACTGTGGTGGTATTTCTGGTTGAGCTAGCCCTTGAGCTAGGGCTTATCTGTTTGGACTTGCTTTGTGGACGGAATCTATCTAAGAAAGGTTACTGGGTTTTTCCCCCATTTGGGGTTTTCCCAGGATAAATCTCTTGTGTTCTTTTTGTCTCTTGTTTACGCTGCTACTGCTCTCTCTCTCTCTCTCTCTCTCTCTCTCTCTATATATATATATATATATACATGGTAATGAAGTAAAATAACACTAGTAACTCTAATGCTTTGTAAGTAAGGAAAATCTAACATGGAGTTAGAGCTGGTTACCATATATATACATGGTAATGAAGTAAAATAACACTAGTAACTCTAACGCTTTGTAAGTAAGGAAAATCTAACATGGAGTTAGAGCTGGTTACCTTTTGAACAATTTGACCACTGGAAGGAAGATCGCTACAACACCTTGCAGCTGCAATACTTGGTCAAGCTTGATGAGCACTATCCCAAGGTCGTTGGGGATAATCCTTTCACAAAGTAGTGCGCCCTATCCTAGCGCACCTCCTGAAAGCCTCAATGTGTAGTTTGGTGAAGTTTGAAAAATTGAGGATTTTCAGTGCTAGGGTTTCTACCTGCGAAAAATGTCAACCAATATGAGAGTTGAGGATAGATTGGATGGAGTAGATAATTTCAAATCCTAGAAGCACAAAGTATTTCTCATTCTAGAGGAGAATGAGTTATTGGATCATGTCAAGCAGATGCTTCTAGACCCAGAAGAAGAAGACGCCAAAGCAAAGTTCAGGAAGAACGAGGTCAAGGCCAAGAGGATCTTGACAGACTCAATAAAGGATCATCTTATACGTAATGTATTAGAACTAAAGACACCGAAGGAAATGTTTGATGCCCTAACCAGACTTTATGAAAGTAAGAATTGTTGATGTTTTGGTAGTTGCGGGATGATCTTTCCCTCCTAAATGACCTTTCTTAGATGGAGAGAAGATTCCGGAAGCAAGAGATCCATTGAACAAATATTGAAATACCCTAGAAGAGAAGTCGACCCAAAAGAATAAAGTAATAATGAAAAGACACCTTTCCAGAGAAGAAGTCGACCCAGTCTAGTGGCCAGAAAGACTATAAATAGAGGACGTCTTGGTTCATTTGTTCACTCACTCCCACTCTCCTAGCTACACAAAAGCAAGGGGCAAGTTTGGAGGAGGTGACGCAGTAGCTGCAGCTACATAGTTTATTCTTGTTTAGTGTTTTGGTATCTTTCTCTTGTGCGCAAATCCTTGAGGAGGTGCACTACCTTTGTATGTTGTTGTTGCTGCAGCTGTGGTGGTATATCTGGTTGAGCTATCACTTTTGCTAGGGTTTATCTAATTGGACTTGCTTTGTGAACGAAATCTATCTAAGTAAAGGTTAGTGTGCTCGGGGATGGCATATATGAATGCCTATTGTTGGGTGACAATGATGTGACATTGTCTATGGTTAAACGAGCATACCAAAAATTCCAACAAGAATACTAGTCGAAAGCTTACTCTAAGGAATCAACTTAGAAACGTGACAATGAATAAGCCATAAACAATAGCCAACTAATTCTTGAGGATCTTGTAGATCAAGGATCAATTAGCAGCCATTGGACATCCAGTGAAAGACGTTGAAGTCGTGACTACTACACTCAATTTTTCCCTGCTCTTGGGACCCATTTGTTCAAGGGATTTGCACCATAAGAAAATTGCCCAAGTTCAACAAGCTATGGGTGGACTGCACCCAAGAGGAATCTAGGTTGATATCTAAATCACAAAAGACTAATGATGATGAAAATCAAGCACTTACTGCCCAAGCGAAGAAGAGAAAGGAAAGGGAAGAAGGTAGCCCGAAGAAGCCCAAGAAACCATGCCACAGGAAGGATGTGTCAAATATCAGATGCTATAACTGCAAGGAGATGGGACATTATGTCACACAATGACCTCTTAAACATGAAAGGGGAAAGAAGAAATACCATGCACATGTAGCAGATGCTGAAGAGCAGAAGTCAAAGGATGAAGAGTATGTCTTGTTATCCATCAAAGTTGCAATAGGATGGACTTCTAGCGAGCTGCCAAAGTTTGAACATTGTTGTTCAAAATTCAGAGTTCAGAAGTTCAGTCGGTCATAAAGACCACCTTTTTTCTTTTACATTTCCATAAAAATTGTAATAAGAGATGTTGCATGATGAACTTGTAAAAGGTCTTAGCCACCTTAAGTCCTAAGCGTGAGTTATACTTTGGGGTGTTTTTTTTACTTACTAATTATATTTTGCCGTTTGAAGGCAATTTATAATTTATGAGTTTTTTCACTCAATCCCTCTAGAGCTGGAGTATATGCCCATGGTTAGGCTTGAGCATGGATCTAAGCCTAGTGTCTAATGTATATTACCATGCTAAACATTCTCCTAGAGTCTTATGGAAATGTACTAAGTCCCCCTTAGGATTTTTTAATTTTTTTAGTTAATTAAAAAATTGTCAGAATTCGGCAATTTTTAATTAAAAAATAAAGATGTATGAAAAAAGTGGTACTAGGGGACTTAATATGTCATGGGGATGCTCATTTTTGGACCTAGAGCACCCATATTACCTAAGTACCCACTTAGTTGAGAAAAAATAGTGATTTTAATCACTTAAAAGTTATTTTTGCTCACAAAACCCAAAAAAGTCAAATAAAATCATAAAAAATCAACAAGGACACAAATTAAGGAAACATGTGGGGACATGTTTGAGATGAAATAAAGGCACAAAAGTCAAGGTGGCAATCATTGAAGACAAGATTGATGTGATTGAGGATTGTGTGATGAGCTGTTAGCAAGTTTTGAGCATGTGCTCAAAAGGAAGTGCGCCCTTCTTGGAGAGGTGGCACATTCTAAAGAGGGCAGCCTACCTCTTGAGAGGTGGTGCCCTCCCTACTCACCTTTGCTTTACAAATGGCATGATTTGGGGTGTGGGGAGAGGTGGCAACCCTCTCCCACACACTTGGTAGCCTTATGCTAACGTGTGGTGCGCCCTCCTTCATGGGAACTTTCACCCTCTTGCTATATGATAAAGCACTCTCCCATTTGCTTAGTTAGTTGGAGCTTGGGTTGAGATGCTTGCTATTGTAATTGGAATATCATTTCTATTTGAATAAAAAGGCTTTGGAGGCAACTCAACGGTGTAGAGCTATTGTGTGTGGATCATCTATGTGCATGGTGTATATGAGGTATATGCTTTGTTGATTATTTTTTGTAATTTTTGGTGAATCTTGGATTTGTAAGGGGAGCTATCTCTCAATAGGATAGAGGTAGGAAGCTTGCTTGCTTCTTGTTTCTATTGTCTTATATATGCTAGGTAGTTTGATGTGCATGCTTATTTTGTTTAATTCTCATGCTCTCAAATTTTTCTAAATTATAT
>ML848100.1:10709-35676 GCA_009831015.1 Picea engelmannii | reverse complement strand
TATTCTAACTTTATAAACTATGATAATTGTATTTTGGATTATCTAACATTCCCCCCTATGATCCAAAAATACATTACAACAGATACCAAGTTCATCCTTGAACTTAGTAAATTTTATTCTGCCAAGAGGTTTCGTGAAAATGTTAGAGATTTGATCTCCTGAAGGAAAATAAATTGGCTTGATGACATCCTTTGCAATAAGCGATCTGATATGATGATACTGGGTGTCCACGTGCTTTGTTTTTGAATGAAAAACTGGATTCTTGGCAAGTTTAATGGCTGACTGGCTGTCGACGAATAATGATGTAGCTTCTGCTTGAGAAATGCCCAAGTCCTGTAAAATCCTGCGTAACCAAACAATTTCACATGTTGCTTCCCATGCTGAGATGCATTCTTCTTCTGCTATAGAAGTAACAACTGTAGCTTGTTTCTTACAATTCCAAGACACTGCTGCTGAACCCATGTTCATTAAATAACCTGATGTTGATGCTCCATCATCAATACTTCCAGAAAAATCAACATCTGAAAATCCACCAAGTACAAAATTTTTTGTCTTTTTGTAAAGAAGACCAAAATCTTTTGTTCCTTGGATATATCGAAGAACTCTTTTGGCTGCATTCCAGTGACTGTCCCGTGGTTGTTTCATAAAGAGGGAAAGAATACTGACTGCATAAGATAGATCTGGGCGAGTGTTTGTCAAATAAATCAAGCTGCCAATCAACTGTCTATAAATAGTGTTGTATACCAATTCCCCCCCTTCAAATTTTGAAAGTTTCAAGTTTTGTTCCATAGGGGTAAGAGAGGGTTTACAATCCTGCATGCCAAAACACTGAAGAATTTATGCTGCATACTTACTCTGCGAAATGAAAATATGATGTGGACGTTGGAATACTTCAACGCCAAGATAGTAGTGAAGGAGTCCCAAATCTGTCATCTTAAAACCTGCATGTAACTCCTTTTTCACCTGTGCAATATGATCATCATTGTTTCCTGTAATGAGCAAATCATCTACAAACATAATAAGAATCACCAGATAAGAACCCTGTTGACAGATATACAACGTATCATCAGATTCACTGTGATGAAAACCAACCTTCCTAAGGTATTCATCCATTTTGGTATACCAAGCTCGAGGAGCTTGCTTTAACCCATATAAAGCCTTAATTAATTTGTAGACTTTATGCTCCTACCCTGCAATTTCAAATCCTAGCGGTTGTTTCATATATACATCTTCCTGTAAATCTCCATTGAGAAAATAACTTTTGACATCCATTTGATGAACTTTCCAATCTTTCTGAGCGGCCAATGCAAGTGTTAATCGGATGGTATTCCATTTAGCGGTAGGAGAAAAAGTTTCCTCATAATCAATGCCTTCTTGCTGCGCAAAACCTTTAGCCACAAGTCGGGATTTATACTTGTCAATTTCGCCATGTTGATTGAATTTAATTCTGTAAACCCATTTGCATCTGATGGGTTTAACACCTGTAGGACAATCAACAAGTTTCCAAGTGTTATTATCAATGACTGCTTGATATTCCTCAACCATAGCCTGTTGCCATTCTTTACGTTTGACTGCTTCTTTGTAGGTGGAAGGTTTAGTAAAATCATGTGCTACTAAGGCAAAAATCCCTTCATTGTTGTGTGATCCCCTTGTTCCCGTTTTATTTTTCTCATCAGGCCTTACATCTTTCAAAAGTTGAACTACCCATTTTGGTAGTTGATGTTCACTGGTTTGGGGATCTGAATTACCATTATTGTAAATTGGATTAATGTAAACTGATGTTCGTCGATCCGTTGAAGAATTTGGAGGTGGAGAATCATTGTCAGATGAACTGCCACTGCTAGGAGATTCAGATGAACTACGGGAAGAACCAGATGATGTTGTCGAAGTAACTTGACTGGATGAAACATCTTCAGATGAAGGAAAATCAAGTTCATACCAATTATGTGAATTTGGCTGACTTTGAATTTTTCCTTTTCTTTGTTTTCCTTTAGTTTCTAACTTGTGAAGAAGAATTTCTATTTTGTCAGCACTTTTACTTTCAGTTTCATCAAAAATGACATCCCTGCTCACAATAAATTTTCCATTGGACAAAAGTCAATACCCTTTCTTCTCATCAGAATACCCAATCATTGTGCATTTCAAGTGTCTTGAGTCATGCTTAGTTCGTTTTTGTTTCGGAACTAAGACATAACATACTGATCCAAAAACTCTAAGATGTTTAACTCGAGGTTTGAAACCAAACCATGATTCATAAGGTGTGATTCCATCCAAAGAAGCATTTGGAGATTTGTTCCTTAAGTAGATAGCTGTATGGATAGCTTCTGCCCAATATGTAGAACTTAACCTTTTAAAACTCAACATAGATCTTGCCATTCCTCACAAAGTGTGATTCATTCGTTCTGCGACTCCATTTTGCTTAGGAGTGTAGAAATTAGTAAGATGTCTTCTTATCCCATTGTCTCTGCAATAAGTGTTGAATTCATTAGAAGTGAATTCTCTGCCATTATTTGTCCTGAGTGTACCTATCTTTTCTTTAACTTCATTTTCAATAAGTTGTCGAAAAATCTTAAAATTTTCAAATACTTCTGACTTTTGCTTCAAGAAGTAAACCCAAGTTAGTCTACTGAAATCATCAACAAAGAGTAAAAAATATTTGCAACCACAGAAAGAAGTTTCTAGGGGTCCACAAACATCGCTGTGAACTAGTTGCAACCGTCGATTTGCACGCCATGAACTTGTTGAAAAAATTTCTCGACTCTATTTGCCATAAATGCATGCTTCACATTTTGAAGTGTCCTTTTTGAAAGTGGGAAGTCCCTTAACCATCCCTTGTTTTTGCAGTTGAGATAGACTATCAAAGTTGAGATGTCCATATCTCACATGCCACAATCTGATAGGGGAGATACCTGTACTTACTGATCCTACAAAATCTGAATGTCTTGGAATAACTGTTCCTTTCATCCTTAACAGTTTTTTGTCTTCATATCCTGTCATCACTGTTTTCATATTTTGTTTGATTGAATTTATCTTCACCAAGCCATCTTCTATAGTTACCTGATGTCCTGCTTGTCGAATTGTGACTAAAGACAACAAATTCTTTTTGAAAGTGGGTACATACCATACATTTGAAATTAGTCATTCTCCAGTATCAGGTAAATAAACTTTAACGACTCCTCTTCCATAAGGAGTATGTTTAGTATTATCTGCAAGAAAAACAGAATTAAGATGGCATTCTTGAAAATTCCAAAAGAAATCACGTCTGAAAGTCATGTGTTGAGATGCTCCTGAATCTAAAATCCAAGCATATTCATAATCACTTTGAAAATCAGTGGAAATATTTAATGTTGAAGATGAGGTAAGCACATATTCTGAATCATCATCCTGTCAATTATTTGCAAATTGTGCTGTGTTTTGATGAAACTTGGCGATTTTATCAATGGAAGTGTGACAATCTTCTGCATAATGACCAACTTTGTTACACCTTCTGCAAACAATTTGAATGAAGTCTCTCCCTCTGCCGAAATTCTGTCCTCTGCCCCTGCTTTGATTTCTGGACAGAGTCTGTCCTCTTCCTTGACTGTTGCCTTGAAAAGAGCCTCTGCCTTGACTATTTCATCTTGCGTGAAAATATCCTATGCCTTGATTGTTTCCTCTACCTTGAAAATACCCTCTTCCTTGACTATTGACTCTGCCTTGACTATTGCCTCTGCCTTGAAAATTGATATCTCTATGTTGACCTCATCCATGACCTTGTACAAAATTTCCTCTTCCTTTGCTTCTATAACTGTTACTTGAAGTCCTACTTGTGCTTGCTTCTGTGAAAAAAACATCTTCGCCAACTTGTTTTTTCTTTCCAAAAGTTTTATTGTGTTGAGATAATAGTTCACTTAGTTCATCAAATGTAAGATTGTCTAACTTGCCAGTGACTTGTAAAGTCTCCAAAAAATGTGTATAGGAAGAAGGCAATCCAACTATTAAGATTGTGGTCATGAAACTATCATCAACTGCTTGAAAACCCACATTTAATATTTCCTGCTTAATGCTTTTAAGTCTGGAAATATATTCATGGACATCACCTCCTTCAGTCAATTTTTGTTGAAGAAACTTTAATTGAAGATCAAATTTCTTGGATTCAGGCTGAGTATCAAATAAATCTTTAAAAACTTTCAAAGTAGACCACACATCAGTCGTATTTTCAATATGAACATACATCTCATCATTAACTGAAGATTTAATAAGTGCTAATGCTTTAGCATTTTTAACTTCCCATTTTGCTAATGTCGCTGCATCTGTCAGCTTGGTGGGCTTAGTATCTTCATTACATATATCACGCCAAAGTTCATTGTAAATGAGAGTGATTTCAATGAGTTGTTTCCATGTTTTGTAGGATTTGGTGCCTTCAAGTTTATCTGAGTCGGAGAATAAATTAATTAATTTTGACATTGTAGTTTGTTGAATTTACGCACCAAAAAATAATTACGCCAAGAAATATGAAGATGAACAACACACCAAATGCATCACACTGAAGACGATCTATCGGGGCTTGGCCTTGACCCTCGTATAGTCATTGAAACAAGGAAAAAATGACTGAGCTTTGTACTTGGCTCTAGTCAAATCCAAGGAACTTTCAAAATTTTACACTTTTACAAAAAATCTGGCAATCTTGCCCCCCCTCAAAGTAAAAAAAATTACTTCGAGTTACAAAATGAAGACAGCCTTTATAAATGCACTTGGAAGACAACCAAGTTTAAGTGACCTTCAAACACACCAATTTACATGAATTTATTCCCACTTATGAAGACCTGCGCGTTTGAAGACATGCTTTACAAACGCACCACTCTAAATAAACAACCCAACAATAGTGAATATTATAATGTCAAGAAAATATCCAGGTAATCAAGACTAACCATCCAACAAAACAACTCCTCGAACATAGCATAAGTTAAGTATCATCTGTGTCCAAACACCATAAGTAGTATTGACTAGATCAAAAGCACATTCGAACTGCACTGGTGTATGAAGCTACCTGATGCTATGACATCTTTCAAAAGTAGATTTCATTATATTGAATTACTGGGTGACACACTCCGAAGTTTTGGAGATAGACTTCGAGCATTGGGTGATAAACGTGCACGTGCAGGATACCACAATACTGCTGTAGCGACTGGAATGGCCGATCCAAAACTGAAGCTTGTTGAATTGTGGTTTGGAAATATCAGCTACCCCTAAAGAGAAGCTTCCTCATACGAAATTCCTGGACTCTCCCTTGAAAATGGTAGTGGTTCTACATCCTCTTCTGCTAAACTTATCGTGGCTGCAAACCATTTGGATGCCAAAGCCCATGGAGCACCGTGGTGGATAGCAGTGATCGGTTTTGAGGACTGCAATCCGAGGACATAATACAGTTGAAAAATGTGCGCGATCCGTTGGCTGTAGCTTCGAATTGTTGATTTAAAACTGCACTTGGAGGCTGGGAACTAAGGTCGCGTGTTCGATCCTCTCTCACTCCACGCGTGTTCGATTCTCTCTTACTGAGATGCTTAATAGTGTTGCAGAGGCATATGTAGTCTTCACGAGCACAACATCAGAAACACCATTATTTCTGAAAGAGCATGCTGAAGTTCTTCCTCCCGTGTCTGCAGAACTGGGAGGGATTCAACTTTTCATAGATATTGTGATTTACTTAGGAATGTGGGTGCCTGTGTTTCAAAAGTAAATTCAACCAAGGTATATAATGTTGATGATCTCCAGAAAGTGGTTGCAACAAACAAGGAGGACAGACATAAAAAGGCTCTGGAAGCTCAGGTTATTATTGATGAGGAGTTGAGGCTGTTTGAAGCGTGGAGAGATTCTTTGGAGATAGTGCCTACCATAAAGAAACTGAGGGCTTATGCAGAGAGGAAATCTTTGAATCTAAATTCTTATAACAATGATAATTAATTCACCAGTAATTACTCAGAAATTACACAACGTTTAATGGCAGAAGACTGAATGTTTAATACAAAAAATTTCTTTGCCAGAAACTAATTCACCATGGACAAATTTGTCAATTTTCAGGATTTGTAATTTGCAAAATCAATTTGTCCGAGTCTAATGACTGAAATCTGAAAATAAAAACAATTTCTTTTCCCTTTTTAAAAAAAAAAATTGAACAACAACTGACCGATTTACTGACAGAGTATGCACCGACTTTTCTTGGTCTGTAACGCTGGGATCTCTTCCTCAGATCAGAAAATCTCTTCTTTAGTTCAACATCATTACTGGAGTTCTAATACCACAATAATGGCAGAAGTGTCCTCAGACACACTTTTATTAATAGGAAAAGAAATTACATAAGAAACTTTGCAAGAGTTTACACCCGAACAACACAATACTCTTGCAATGAGCTATATATAAGCTAAATGTCCTAACAAACTCTAGATATGGATCACTTATTAAATAAACAAGTGTCCATTTACAATAAATGCTATCTTAACAATCTTAAAACAATACTCCTAATTTAGAGCCTAAGATACGACACCTCTCTAGAGTCATATCTTTTACAACAATAATGTATTTCTAAAAGTCTACATTTATTTATCAAATATTCTAGATTATTAATTTAATATTCTAAATTAATAATCATTTTATTCTAACTTTATAAACTATGATAATTGTATTTTGGATTATCTAACATTATATTCCATTGGATAGGTCACAAATCAAGCTTGTAGCAGGGCATATGGTTATTTGTGGAAGTACTAAGGATCATTTTCAATGTTGGTGCAATTTTATTTTGAAAATTATGTCATGCATGATATCCTTTGGTGGATATGTATCCTTTCATATGTAGTAATCAAAGTTGCACTAAGTCCTATCCACACTTGGAATAATTTACTCGAGATACGGTTGCATATATAACTAATATAGTGAAAATTCCCATGTTGTTGATAGTCATCATTGATATAGTGTTGATCATAATAGTTATGAGCAATATTAAAAGAATGGGTCTAGAACTAAATGTGACTATGATCATGATGGTTCCAAAAGATGTGACTGATAAAATAGTGATGGTAAAACTTCAAGGAGAAAGGTACAAGTTCCATGCTCAATTACGAGATTTCTCCAACCCATTATGTTTTTTTTTTCTAAATTATTGGTCATTTATGAGTTTTTTTTCTCAATTGTTGTTCAATTATGAGATTTTTTCTCAATTAATTATTTAATTTCAACCACATAACATCTCATAGTAACCTTGCAAAACTTATGGTGGAAAATACAAGTATAATACTTGCCTACTTTTATGGGATGTTGGTCTTCTCAAATGTTTTGAGGAGGATAGATCCCTTAAGGGGGACATTAATTTATTATACCTATTGATCCATCATTGGGATCATGATAGAAAAAAAATTAGGGTTGGTCCAAAACTTGGTACCAACCCACAAAGGATAATATGTATTTCATCACCAACCTATATAGGAGGAGGGATTATTTTCCCCATTTCTCTGGTGTGTTGACTGGTGTTATGAGAAAGAGTAAACTAGCATGCATATAGAGTATGTAAGTGCAGAGATGCTAACCCTAGTGATTTTTATGGCATGGAGGGGTTATTTATGCTTACATTCATTTTGATTTGAGGAGGTTAGGTGTGTTATAGGATTTTCATCCCCATGACCAGGTTTAAGTTCACAATAAAACAAGAAAGCCAAGATAACTAATTCAAACCAAAATTAGTTAAGATATACAATCTAGTAACTACCAAGTGGTTATAAACCACTTACCTAGACATGTAAAGTTTATAGTTGATCTCGCTGAAAGGTCCTTGCTCTAGTATCTCGTTCCAATATATCCTTTGTTGACCTACACACAAAGAAGAGAAAATCTACAATTAAAGTAGTCACAATAACTGAAATCTAACTAACTAAACTAACTTGGATTAGTAATCTAGTTTCCTACCAAACATACAAACATAATCATAATGAAATAAATTAAGTACACATGATTGGGGAAGGAAATAAGAAAGTTCTCTTTTTATTCGAATGAACAACATATAACAAAGAATGAAAGCACCTAATCCTTGCTGCAACACTGCATGGAACCACCATCTGTATTCCTCCTCCTGGGCCGCTAAAGGTTGCTTAACCTCCAAAATTCTAACTCAAAACAAGTGAGGGGAAGATAATTATTATATTTCCTCCAATGTGATAGTATGAGAAAGGGGTGTTAGAAAAAAATATTTCTATAGAAAGGGAATGTAATTAAAAGAAAGGGAAATGACTACTTGCAAACTCAAAGATAAATTCAATAAAATATGAGTGGTCCCCCTCTCCTCCACCTTATGGATATATTTATACCATGAATAGTTAGTTGGAGTAGTTATGCATGGAAAATATAAGGTTAACAACCTAGAAAACCCATAAAATCTAACAAAAAAGGAACATTTTGTGCACATTTATATTTATTAGTGAATTTTGGAGGCATATGCAAATTGTTAAAGGGAAACTAGAATATATAAACTTGCATATGCGTGTTGTTAGATCAAAAGTAGTGTATGGTGTTGATTAATTGGGTCGTTTTTCATTGATGTCAACTCTTGAAGAAAGTCTGGTAGTGAATTCTGGTAGCACAAAGGTTTGGGTAATGGACCCAAGTTTGTTTGATGTATAATGGTATGATTTTTGATATATTTGCAGGTAAGACTATTCTATATGGATATTACATGTCATGCCATTTATGGTGGTATGTGGAACGTCACATAACTCTTCACGGTTAGAGAGTTATGGCCATGTGAAGTTGGAGAACCCTTATGAGTCATCTAGAAGCCCCAAAAGGTCAAAGTAGTCAAAGTGCTTCCAAAGAAGAGATTATTTAAATAATAAAGTGAAATGACAAAGTCAAAAAGGATTATTTAAATAATAAAGTGAAGTGACAAAGTCAAAGAGGATTATTTAAATAATAAAGTGAAGTGACAAAGTCAAAGATGATTATTTAAATAATAAAGTGAAGTGACAAAGTCAAGGAGGATTATTTAAATAATAAAGTAAATGGAGAACTTTCTAACCATGGAAAGTGGTTATAAGAAGGTTAACCCTAAAATGAGGAAAGTGGGTTAAGTGGTCAAGTGGATATTGGATACATGGACAAGTGGAAAATTGGGAAAAGTTGGACATAGGTGACTATGTGGACAAAGTGGCTATGTGGGCAAAGTGACCTAGAAGATGCTTGTAAGGAAGCTACTTGGAGAGTATAAATAAGAGGCAAGGCTCTCTCATTTTGATCACACTTGAGCATATTGAATATCTACAGGTGACTGAGGTAACCAAAGGATATCTAAGCCTAATTTCAGAGCGAAGGTGAAGTAAAGAAGGCTAAAATTCAAGGGAGAATAAATTCTTTTGATGATGCTTTCTAAGGTATGTTATTTACAGGTCATCCCACCATTTTCGCAATAATTTTTTTCCTAGAATGATTCAGACCATGAAATTGGGAGGCCATTGAGGAAACATATCCAAATAGATGTGGTAATAATTTTATCTTGTGGGTCATTGTATTTTTGGAGTTACACTCTGTGGAAAATAAGGTTTGTGGCTAGTCCTGAAATTAGTCTAAAACAAGTGTTTCGGGTAAAAACATCATAACTTCTTCATAACATATCCAAATTCAGTAATAACAAATGTGTTGGTTAGAGTACAGTCTATATTATTCTATGTAAAATTTTCATATCCATACAACAAATATTCCATGTGGGGCACACTCTACAAGTTCGCTCTCTAGAATAATCCAAAATTCAACAAGGTATGCCATTTTTTCTATAACTCCCTTTCTGATCGGTTCCAAGTAGTGACACCTAGAGGAATTGCATAAAACACACTGAAGAAAATTGTGTACTATTTTTAGATCTTAATTCATTACAGGTACATAGTTATGATTATTTCAAGTTAGGGTTGTTGACTAATCCAAAACTAGTCATGTGAGACTAAAGTAAAGTTTTATGAAAATGTTAGTCTCTTGTTGTTAAAGTTAAGGAAGGTTTGTAGGTTGAGGTACAGGTTGGTGCATGTTTGATGCACTTGTTTATGGTACAAGTTGATTACATTTTTTTTGGTACAATTTGGTGCATGGTTGATGCACTTGTTTATGGTACATGTTGATTACAGGTTGAGGTACAAGTTGATGCATGGTTCAGGTTATTGGTACATGTTGTTTGGTGCAGGTTGATTGGTATAGGTTTACAGGAGTATACCTCACCATGATAGTGTGATGGTGGTTTCATTATTCTACTTATACATCAGGGTGGTTGGACGGGGAAAGGAAAGGTGGTTGTAGCCACCTTTCGGTTGCAGTCGAAGAACATAGGGGGTTGTAGCCTCCTTCTAGTTGTAGCTAGAGAATTGGGGATTTGGAGCTTCCCTCAGGTTGTAGCCTAATAAAATAGGGATTTGGGGCCTCCTTCCAGTTGCAGCTGGAAAACAAAGGAAGTTTGTGCTTCCAATGAATGTGATTCTTTAAGACATATAAGAAAAAATATTTCGTGGTTTTGTCCCGCTTTGGGTTAAATGTAAAACCACTGGTGTACTATGTATGTGTATGATTGTTCATTTGTTCATTGTTTATTTACTCTACAAATATTGGATGATAATGATACATTGATATAACACTTACATTATATGGTTAAAAAGGATTAGATTTCTCTATTACTGATTCACCCCCCCTCTCAGTAATCCAACAATTGGTATCAGAGCAGGTTCCTTCAGAAATCCATTTAACCACTGAAAGGGAGATCACGGAGAGAAAAAACATGTATAAAAATGGAATACCACAGTGTTATGGACAGAAGTATGCATTTTGGAGCATAAGGATGAAGACATATATAAAGGCACATGTATTTGAAATTTGAAAATCAATTGTATATGGATACACAACACCAACAGTTCCGCCGACAAATGACAAAGCAATGAAACTTGGTCAGAATAATTCCAAAGCCACAAATGCACTTCTGAATGGTCTTGGAGAACCGGTATTCACCAAAGTTTCACATCATAAATCCGCTAAAGAGATTTGGGACAAACTTCGAAATATTTATGAAGGAGATTCAAAAGTCAAAGGAACAAAGATTCAAACTTACAGAGGTCAGTTCGAAAAACTAAATATGAAGGAAGATGAGAACATTGCATCTTACTTTTTACGAGTCGATGAAATAGTAAATGCAATCTTTGGATTGGGAGAAGAAATCAAAGAATCTGTAATTGTTCAAAAGGTACTAAGATCTCTTCCTATGAGATTTGACCCTAAGATATCAACACTAGAAGAAAGAGAAGATCTAAACTCAATAAGGATGGACGAATTACATGGAATATTCACAGCATATGAAATGAGAACTGAATAAGAAAATCCAGATATAAAAGAAGCAACTTTCAAAGCATCCAAAATTTCAAAGCAGAAGGGAAAGAAAAAAGAAAAATAACATAGAAGCAAGAGTGACGTCTCGGAAGATGATGAAGAAGCGACCAACTTTGTCAGGAGATTGAACAAGGGAACCAACGACATGTATAGAGGTTAGATTCCTTTGATTTGTTCTAATTGTGATGGTATTGGTAATTTTCCTAACAAATGTCCTTATAATAAAAAGATAAATGATTAAGGTTACTCAAATATGAAACAAACATATAAAGGCAAAAGAACCACAAAGAAAGTTTTCAAGAAAATCTTATGCACCAAAGAAGACATCTCGTCATCAGATGAAGATGAATTCAGTGACAGTGAGACATAAATATTTCTATTCATGGAAGTATAAGACTTTGATAACGAATACTCCAAATAAGAATATGAAGAGGCTAAAGAAGAATATGAAGAGGCAAAAGTTGACTACCAAGAAGAATTGTTGTGTACCATAGAAGCTATCAGAAGAGAAAATAAGAAAAGAAAGAAACTACAAGCAAAACTAGACATGAAAGAAGACACTCAGGAACTAGAACAAATGATCACAAATTTGAAGGTTCAAATTGAAGAAGATAAAATAATTGAAGAAGCACTCAAAGAACAACTAGAAGGAAGAGACATAGTCATTGGAAATTTGGAAGCATAAATTGTCACATTAAGAAAGGATCTTCAAAAGAAAAATATGCCGAACAACTCAAAAGTTTTGAGTGACATTATCAACAGTAAAAAACCTCATCATGACAAGTCTGGACTTTGATACAATCAGACAGAAAATGGATCAAGCTCCAAAACAATAGAACAAGAAACATATCCAAAAAAATATGCAGAAGCAATCAAAGGGGATAGGAAGGTATACAAAGAAATTACAGGGACACTCGTCCACCAAGAAGATTTAGATTTCATAATCAATGACCGAAAGAAACAGATAGGCCTTAGGAAGAAGAAGGATTCATAAGAGTACCTCATTTCATAAGATATTCAACTCCCAAGTATCAAACTATCTTTTTTGGTTTATGTTATGCATGTAATAATTTTGGACATAAAGCTGTGAATTGCAAATCTAACAACATGAACATAAACAACTTTGAAATCCATACAAAAAATGGTTATCCAAGAAGGCCTAGTGAAACACAGAGAAGAAGTTACAACATGTTTGAATCTTTGAGCACTGAAGTGGAATGATACAAATGTAACAACTTTGGACACATGGCCAAATATTGCAGAATGACAATCCCTCCTAGAGAACCAGAACAAAAAAATAACAGTCACAGACAAGAACCTTAGAAAATGACATGGATAAGAAAGCAGAATCAATATAGCAATCAAGAATGCACACTTTCTCTACAAGATAAGCAGAAGAAACATGGTTGGTATGTTGACAATGGATGTTAAAAACACATGACAGACGATAGAGACAGGTTTCTTACATTAATAAAGGAAAGAGATGGATGAGTCTCCTTCGGAAATGATGATTCAGCTAAAATCATTGGAAAATGCACAATCAGAATTGAGAACAAGAATACCAAGGCATAAAATGTTCTACTAGTAGAATATATGAAACATAATCTTCTAAGTGTGAGTCAAATGTGTGACCAAGGTCATAAAGTTACTTTTGATTCATAAAAGTGCGAGATAAGAAAAGAAGGTTCAGGAAATTGATTGCAATAGCTGCGAGAAATTCAAGCAACATATATGTATTAAGTGAAATTGGAAATGAAAAGTTTTTCCTAGGAAAGGAAGATGAAAGTTGGATATGGCACAGAATAATGGGTCACATACATTTTGATAACCTTGTCGAAGTCAGCAAAAGGGAAGCAGTTAGAGAAATGCCCCAGATTACGAAACCAACCAACACTTTATGCTAGCATTTTCAACAAGGAAAAAAAATAAAGACCAGGTTTAAATCAAAAGAATATTCAACGAAAAAACCACTGGAAATTGTGCATACTTATCTAGTTGGAACAACTACAAAAAAGGGTTTAAAAGGTGACAAATATTGTATGTTATTAGTTGATGATTATACAAGAATGTCTACAGTTTTCTTTCTGAGGAATATGTCAGAAGCTTTTGAAAACTTCAAGGTCTACAAGGAAATGGTTGAAAATGAAATGGATTCAAAAATCAAATGCTTGAGATCTGATAATGGTGGAGAGTTCACTTCAAAGGAATTTATGGACTATTGCAGTAGACATGGAATAAAAAGGCAATTCTCCGTTGCTAGGACACCTCAACATAATGGAGTTTTTGAAAGAAAGAACATGATAGTAAATGAAATGGCTCGAACAATGTTAATGGATTCCAAATTGACAGATATATTTTGGACACAGGAAGTGCATACAACAATTCACATTCAAAACTGAGTAATGCTTAGAAACAACACTGAAAAAACTCCCTACGAGCTCTGGAAAGGAAGAAAAACAAATGTGAAGCACTTCAGAGTTTTTGGAAGAAAATGTTACATTAAAAGAGAAGATGGTAGAATGGGAAAGTTTGACTCTCGTGTGGACAAAGGAGTACTTGTTGGTTACTCAAGTACAAGGAAAGAGTACAAGTGTTACAACCTGAGATTGAACAAATTTGTGGAAAGCATCAATGTAACAATTGATGAAACAGGTAGACAAGAATTAAAGGAAGAAGAAAATGAATCAATGGAACAACTTTACAAAGAAGAAGAAAAAAAAGAAAAATAAGTAGAAGGGGAAGATGAAGAGGATCTGATAGAAGCAGAAGAAAAAGTTCAACAAGTGCCTCCAAATACACCTAGCATACGAGTACAGAAGAATCATCCTTCAGATCAGATTATCAGAAACAAAGATGCAGGAGTTGAGACTAGAAGAAGAATCCGTTCACTAGAACAAACGCACCTAACACTCTCATCTATGATTGAACCAACCTATTTTGAAAAGGCTAGCAAGGATGAATTTTGGAAGAAGAACATGGATGAAGAATTGGATCAAATAGAGAAAAATGACACTTGAGAATTGGTTCCAAGACCAAAGGATAAGAATTTGATCGTAACAAAGTGTGTATATAGGAATAAATTGAATGAAGATGGATATGTTACAAGGAACAAAGCTAGATTGGTATGTAAAGGATATGAACAGGTTGAAGGAATCAAATTTGAAGAGACATTTGTCCCAATTTTTAGAATGGAAGCAATCCGATTTTTTTTATATTATGCATTCTCCAAAAATATTAAAGTGTATTAGATGGACGTAAAATAATATTTTTTGAATGAGGAACTTGAAGAAGAAGTCTACATTGAACAACTAGAAGGATTTCAGTTGTCAGAGAACACAGATTATGTGTGTAAATTAAAGAAGGCCTTGTATGGTCTAAAACAGGCTCTAAGAGCATGGTACTCTAGACTGGATAAATATCTACAGAAGGCAAGGTTCAGAAAAGGAAGTGAAGACAACAACCTCTACATCAAGGTAACTCAATATAGTATTTTATTAATTGAATTTTATGTTGATGATATTATTTTTGGAAGTACTGATGACAGGTTAAGCTAGAAATTTGCAAAGGACATATAGAATGAATTTGAAATGTCATTACTTGGAGAATTATCCTTATTTATGGGTCTTCAGATACATCAAAGAAACCAAGGAATTTTTATTTCTCAAACCAAGTATATCAGAGAAATGCTAAAGAGGTTCAGAATTGAAGATTGAAAACCAGTTATCACTCCCATGTAAATTAGTTGCAAGTTGAGAAAAGATGATGATTCAAAGTCTACAGATCAGAGGCAATACAGGTCAGTTATTGGCAGCCTACTATATGTGATGACATCTATAACAGATGTAATGTAGGAAGTTGGACAGGTGGCATGATTTCAAGAAGAACCAAAGGAATCACATGTATTAGCAATGAAGAGGATTTTCATATATCTCAAAGGAACAAAAGAGTTTGGATTATGGTATCCAAAAGGAAAGGATCTATCACTTATTTCCTACACAGATGTAGATTGGTAAAGTTTCATTGATGACCGACGAAGCACCAATGGAGAAACGTTCTACTTGGGTGAGTGTTTAGTAGCATGGATAAGCAGGAAACAATCATCAGTGTCTTTATCTACAAATGAGGTAGAGTATATTGCAGCAACAACATGTTGTACACAGGTTCTATGGATGAAACAAACTCTGACAGATATACAGGTTGAGTATGATGATCCCATTCCAATATATTGTGATAATACAAGTGCCATCAATATCTCAAAGAACCCGTTGATTCACTACAAGATGAAGAACATTCCAATCAAGTATCACTTTCTACGAGAACAGGTTGCAGAAAAGAACATCAAAGTTGAATATGTGGGAAAAAAAGAACAAGTGACATACATCTTTACAAAACCTATTCCACGGGAAGCCTTTGAGTATCTTCTCCAGAGACTCAGAGTTATTTCTATTCCAAAATTAATGCTTTTGAATGCTTATCTTATATGTCTTAGATGTACATGAGGAAGCACCATAAGGAGGACAATTCAGGTTGGGAGATCAGACGAGTTAGTTAAGGAGAGCAGACCCAAATGGAAATATACCTTTTCCATTGATGACAAAGGAAATATTTCTATAGTTGTTCAATAGTCATGTTAACATGATTCTAATTGGAATCTTTTGCTCGATTGAGTTTCTTTTGAGTTTTGATCTCATTATTCCATACACAATAAATGGATGTTCGAGTGTTAAATTTATGCCCATATGAAATTTAAAACTCTCAAATTCCCTTTAATTCCTTTATGTAATAACCCCTCTGTTACGACATCAACGTAAGTGAGTACAATAGTGGTAATTTTTTTTTGAAACATTATTAGAACAAGTGTTACACGACATCAACATAGTTCAACAATACACATTTTATTCTCATCTTCATCACAACACAAAAATAATCAAATTTATCATCACTATAACTAATAGAATAACTTCATCGCATAAAATAACAAAGATGTCTACCGAACCAACCTACCTGCAAGGTTAGGACCTCCAAGACACATAATCAATGCTCAAGTCCATAATTCATTCGATTGATTTTGACCATTGAAGGTCTCAGGACTAGTGATTGTTCTGAGGAACATGGAGGTATCCATTCCCATCTTCTCTCCTACCCTAGACTCAGGACTTAGAATTAACAGTAATATGCATGATCATAAGACAACCAAATTCGTTCAAAAACTCATTAACTAGCATTGATCTGAAAATAGAAGCCTGACTTGTTATGCTATGCAAGCACCCTCTACTTCATGAAAATAAAACTTTACAGGACCTTGCTTCATGTGTTAAAATATGCAAGATAGTTTAGGTGCCAAATTTATGTATCTTCTTGTAAATGCTTATGTGTGAGAATATGTTCTTTTAAATGGTTATATATGTACTTCCAATAAATACATAGCAACATAAATTGCAGCAAATAAACCATCAAACTCAGAACAATCACAACATGATAAAGGAGTTCACCCCCCTCCGGGCTACATCTCCTTGAGCCTCCATCAATGGACTTGGCTCTCTGGGATTAATTTGTCAAAAGTTATTTTACAAGATGATGCTCAACTCCAATGGAAAACCATATTGTACCATTGGGATCAGAACACATAAAAACCCAAAAAATGACTAATAGAACTCTGAAAACAGATCATGGCTCATCCGGGCATGACCTCTTCTACATGTGGCCATAAGCTTCCCCGAGATTCTCTTTGGAAAAAACACCTGTAAAAGTCCTCAAAAGCCTCTGAAACTTGTCCCAATGTGTTCAGAGCATAACAATTAGCCAAAAATGATTATTCAATCACAGAAAACAAACATAGGCTCACCAAAACATGTCCTCAATCAATGAGGGCTTCAAGCTCCTTGGAGCTTGCTGAAACTTCAATGGCTTAAAAACTACAAAAGAAGTCTTCAAATGGCCTTGATAATAGTGCCAATGGATTCAGGATGTCCAAAAACCCCTAGCTGGGCTTTTACGGCACCTCAATCGGCCAAATAATGAGGAAGATAGGCCTCCTGCCATTTTCCTCCTTCAAGCTTGTTGTCTCTGGTTCGCCAAAATGCACCTCTGTGTGCTTGAACCAAGAACACGCTCCAAATTCATGTTTAAACCCAGCACATGCATGCAACCGAATAACTGTGTAAACTGTAGGATGGCTAGGGCGCCTCCAGCCCCTAACCTCCTAGCACCTGGGCACATGTGGTTTTCCATATGACCTTGCGCATTATAAAAAGGGGCTCCGTCTATAGGCAAAGAAGGCCACGAAACATGGCGGGTCGTTTGAACCGTTCAAACCACAATTTAAAAAACCCCACGCACATATAACAAAAGGGTCACATGGTATAAAGGAAGATGACCACGGGCTAAACATTAAACCGTTTTCAAACCATATATAAACCGCGCCAACCGTTGAGTGCATATGGTATAACAAAAACCACGGCTTAACTGTTGATAAACCAAATTAAAAACCACGCGTGTACCAACAGAGGTATGGGCATATGACATGGTCATATACATTATAAATGTGACCGGGGGCTGGGGCTAAGCCCCAGCCCGGACCCCCGCGCCGACCATGACATAAAATGAACTCAAATACATTGTTTTACATATATTGTATAAGCAACAATGTGTGGCCCGTTGGCAGGGTAGACTTTGCAAAGGCATTGATCGTAGGGGGAGATCATCGGTTCGAATCCGGTCGACTACACAAAATTTTGATTAACAAACCAAAACCAATAAAGGGGTGCCATGTGGCAGCCCATGATTGGGCCACGTGGCACCTTACCATTTGCCAAAACCTTGCCACGTGTCAACAAATGATTCGACCTTGTCTGCCAATCAACATCTGCCACATCAAATGCCACGTCAGTGTACGGTCATGCCACGTCACCTCTTCCACATCATCGTACGGACCTACCACGTCATCATCCGTACGGATTGCACAGTCAGCACTTTTTTTTGCATGTTTGACTTTATGAACAGATCGCGATATCTCTCGCTCCCGACGTCCGTTTGAGACGAAACAAATTGCGTTGGGTTCGTGATGACGAGGGCTACGCTCTCGTTCGTTTTGAGGCAATTTTGAGAACGTTGATTTTTGAACTAAAATTTGACCCCTGGTCCAGATTTTGATCAAGCACAAAGTTTGACAATTCATCAATACTAAATTAACACCATAAAAAGAAACACAATGTATAGTTTCATTTGCATAATCAATTATCACTATTACCATAAACATATTAGTATTAAATTCCACTTGTAAGCTTAACAATAAAGATATTAACCATGTTCAACTCTCACACAAAAATACCTCATCAATGTGACAATCACTCAAGAATAATTAACAGTCAATACTAATATCACTACTTAAAATTTGGATTAAACCTTTTTAAAGGATAGCTATTACTTATCTTTATAATTGGAGATTTAAACATATAATCCCAAAAATTATAACCACTACCATTTATTTTTATAATTTCCATCTAATATATGATATTTTATTAATAACATATATCCTAACTCTCTAAATTACAGTCTTCAAGATTTTACTTAACACGTGATATTCTTTTATTATTTCCAAATCAAGTTATTGGCAAACCATACCACATGGATATTAATCTATTTATATTTGAATAACTTTATTAACATCACTTTAAAAATACAACATAATTATTGAATTCTGAAAATGCAATTTAATATAGTCTATCTAAAGAGGGACTTTATTACAATCTAACATTCATGTAATTACACCAGACTCTAATGATCATACTTGACAACCATCCGAGGCGGATCTAATACTAGGTAGAGAGTTAAGATTTACATATCAATTAAAGTTTATTGCAATATTAATGACCTCACAATGACACCCATGAAATGATGTAAAAGAACACTTATCGCCTTGGAAGGTTTGAGAATGATTGACAAGTGAATGGGCTCCTCAAGGAAAATGTGAGTTCAATGCCTTGTTGCTCGAGATTCCTAGATTACAGAGGATCTTGCACTTAGAGGAAATTGACTTGATTTTCCATATCGATGAGTAGAGCTTCAATGAACACCATGAGTTCCCATACCAATTACGACCACATCGGATATTGCGTTTCTTGTATCATTGGCACCAACCTGATGGAAAGGTTGTTTTTAAATTTAAACAACCACTCTTAACTGGTTATCATTCTTCGATTAGTGTTCAAGGACTAAGGAACATGCACAGAGACTGTGTATCTATGGCTAAGGTGATAGTACATGAAATAAGTGAGAAAATCTTTTGATCTAAAGAATCTCATCAATCAAATTGAATTTACTTGTTGGTAAAAGAGTCTTGATTACCCTTAAAAAAATCATCAGCTATATATATATGCATGTGGACTGGATATCATTTTGACATCGACATCGATTTTCACATATTTAAGAAACCATACAAATTCCTACAATTCAGGATTGCAAGAAAAATGCATAAAAGATCATACGACTATTAGTTCGGGTTTGACAATTTAGTTTCAAAAACTATCAAATTTTGTTCAATGCAAGTATCTCTCATGGATATCATAGGGATATGACGGATATAGATAGCGACTATGTTACTTGTTCTCCCATCTATCGTTTAGTAGAGCCAAGTTTATATTGTTGATTAAGGTTGGTTTTCATTGATGTCAACCCTTGAAAAAAGCCTCGTAGTACAAAGGTTGGGTAATGGACCCAAGATTGCTTGATGTAAAGATGACTCGTTATTGTCTTGTCATGGTTGATAATAAGTAGAAATGGATGAACTCCAAAGTGTTCCCCTTATGGTGAAAGCCCTCACGGGAAGACGCTTTGTAGATTGAGTTATCCTAGAAGTATGGTTAGAGAACCCATGCTTATTTGTGGAATAATGAGATGAATGCTAGTGAATTTTTTAGTGAAACTATCCTAGATGGATAGTTCTTTTCATTCCATTTCTGGTGGTATGTGGAATGTCACATAACTCCTCACAGTTTGAGAGTTATAGCCTTACGAAGTTGGAGGACCCTCATATGTCATTTAGAAGCCCCAAAAGGTCAAAGTAGTCAAAGTGGTTTAAGAGATTTTAAAAGTTAAATAATAAAGTGTGATGAGTGTAATATAATTCAAAGTGAATACAAAATAAATAAATTCAATAATAAATTTAATGTATAAATTAGAAGTGGGTTAACTCTAAAATAAGGAAAGTGGACAAAGTGACCTAGAAGATGTTTTTAAGGAAGCTACTTGGAGAGTATAAATAAGAGGCAAGGCTCTCTCATTTA
Organism: Picea engelmannii; assembly: GCA_009831015.1. Taxonomy (NCBI): domain Eukaryota; kingdom Viridiplantae; phylum Streptophyta; class Pinopsida; order Pinales; family Pinaceae; genus Picea; species Picea engelmannii. Next base: position 15,010 of record ML848100.1, on the reverse strand, counting down.
AGACACACTTGAGAATATTGAATAACTATAGGTTTATGAGGTAACCAAAGGATATCTAAGCTGAATTTATCAGGAAAGTGAAGAAAAGAAGGTCGGAATTCAATGAAGGATAAATTCTTTTGATGATGCTTTCTAAGGTATGTTTTTTTCAGGTCATCTCACCATTTTCGCAATAACGGTTTTTTCTAGAATGATTCAGACCGTGAAATTTCTATTCCATTGAGGAAACATATCCAAGTATCCATGGTAAAAAATTCAGCTTATGGGTCGTTGTATTTTTGGTGTTACACTCCATGGAAAATAGGGTTTGTAGCTAGTCCTGAAACTAGTCAAAAACACATGTTTCGGGTAAAAATGTCATAAATTATTCATAACAGATCCAAATTCAGTAAGACAAAGTGTGTTGGTTAGAGTACAATATGTATTATGTTTTGTAATAATTTCAGATCAATTCAACAAATATTCTGTACAGGGAACTCTCTACAAGGTCTCTCTCTAGAATAAGACAAAATTTAGCAAGGTGTGCCATTTTTGTCATGACTCTTTTTCTGAGAGGTTCCAAGTAGTGACACCTGGAGGAATTTCATAAAACACACTAAATAACATTGTGTATCAGTTTCATATCTTTATTCATTACAGGTATAAAGTTATGATTATTTCAAGTTAGGGTTGTTGACTAATCCAAAAATAGTCTTGTGAGACTAAAGAAACGTTTTATAAAAATGATAGTCTCTTGTTGTTAAAGTTAAGGAAGGTTTGCAGGTATGTGATCATATACACCAGGTCTATTTTAGAGTTACAAATCATATTTGGATGATGACATTTATGAGGAATTTTGGTTGAGGTACAAGTTGGGTACATGGTTGAGACAAGTAGTTGATGAGTTGGCACATACATGAGGTGTATAGTTGATGATGTTAGTACACATTTATGAGTCATAGTTTATGAGTACTTGGCACATGTTTGGTTTCACTTGTTTATGGTACAAGTTGATTACAGATTGTTTGGTACAGGTTGGTGCATGGTTGATGCACTTGTTTATGGTACAGGTTGATTATAGGTTGAGGTACAGGTTGATGCATGATTAATGCATAGTTCAGGTTTATTGGTACATGTTTACAGTGGTATATCTCACAGTGATAGTGTGACAATGGTTCCATCATTCTACTTCTACTTCAGGGAAGTTGGATGGGGCAAGGTTAGGTGGTTGTAGCCACCTTCCGTTTGTAGCCAGAGAACATAGGGGGTTGTAGCCTCCTTCTGGTTGTAGCCAAAGAATTGGAGAGTTGGAGCTTCCCTTAGGTTGTAGCCTGAGAAACTAGGGGGTTGGAGCCTCCTTCCAGTTGCAACTGGAAAACAAATGAAGTTGATGCTTCCAATGAATGTAATTCTTCAAGACATATAAGATAAAGCATTCTGTGGTTTTCTCCCAATATGGGTTTCCACGTAAAACAATGGTGTACTTTGTATGTGTGTGATTGTTCATTTCTTATTTCTCATTATTGGATAATAATTCTACATTTATATAACACTTGGATTATTTGGAGAAAAATGATTATAATTATGTTATTACTAATTAACCCCCCCTTTCAGTAATCCAACTGTTGGAATTATTAATACAACTGAGAGGGGGGGGGGTGAATCGGTTGTAAGTGAGCTTAAACAATTTTAAGTCTGTTAAAACATTATTAATATTTCTTCATGTGGTCATCAACAATATACAACATATGGACAGTAAAGGTAAAGAACAACAATCACACATAAAGTATACACAAAGACAAATTTTTCACAAGGAAACCCATAAAGGGAGAAAACCTCTTCTTCTTCGAAATGATAGACAGTCTTTTAAGTCTTGTACATCATCTATAATTGAGCACCAACTCAATGTGAGGCTGCAACCTCTATTTTACAAGCTACAACTTGTTTGAGAGCACCAACTCTCTGGTTTATCTAGCACCCACTAGAAGGAAGCACCAACTCCCTGAATATTCCAACACCAACTGGATGGAAGCAACAACTTCCTGAATGTTCCAGCACCAACTGGATGGAAGCACCAACTTCCCGTTACACAGGCTCCAACCTGTATAATAGAGAACACTTGTTCTCCCTAGCACCACCCTGCCACCCTTGCTTCTCTGGCTGTGACCAAATGGAAGCTACAACTTCCTGTGTTCAAGCTCCCACTTGAACCTCTGAGGACAACAGTCCTCCCGAGCACCTCCCAACCTCCCTAGAATATAAATGGCTAAATAAACATTCAACTTTACAGATAAATCAGTTCTTACCAATCTTTCTTTGTTCTGTAAATATGGTCTTCTGCACACTGTTCTGCTGCTCTTCTCTTCCTCTGTCTGTTCAACAGGTATGCTCTGCATCAACTCGTGCTCTCATTCTGCTCTGCTTCAACTTGTTCCGTTATTCTTCTATGCGTTTCATCTCACACTGCACATATGCTCAATCTCCTCCTGCGCATTTTCTCATTTTCTTTTTCTTAACGGTTTCATTTTTTTCTCATTCAGAACAACCAACCATACATAGTCTGTCTCGTCTTCTTTTATACACACCTACACGACAGTTCAACTTCCCAACTCCTTAGGCAAAAATAAGACAACTATCCGAGCAACTGAAACACCAACTGAAACGCTAACTGATTTGCAATCATGAGTCCATTTTGCTAACAGATTCCAAACTCAGGAGTTAACTGTGAGAGAGAACAGTAACCCTCCGATCAATACTTGATCCAACGGTTCAAATCCAATCGAGATTTCACAAATCACGATTTTGACACTCTTGGCATTCATAGTTTTTGTCACTTACAAATCCTGATCCCCGAAACTCTGTGAAGAAGTCAGATCAACGGTCCAGATCATTTTTTGATCTGACGGTTCAGATTCAATCGCGATTTCGCATATCACGAAATCAACATTCTTGTTGCATTTGGTTCTTTGCCTCTCTATGTCGCGATTCGCGAAACTCCGATATGGAGTTTGATCAATGGTCCAGGTCTAATCTTGACTTGACGACTTCGATTGAATCGTGATTTCACATATCGTGATTTCACATTTCTTGTTGCATTGTTTTCTTTTCCTCTTGATGTTGCGATTCATGAAACTCCGATAAGGAGTTGGATCAACGATCCAGATCTGAGCTTGATTTGACGGTCGCAATTACGTCACGATTTCCCATATCGTGATATTGAAATTCTTGTGGTCAATAGACTTTGACATTTCCAACACTCGATCTGCAAAACTCTGACATGGTGTAAACCTACTGACGTCACACGTGAATTGACACGTGTTGGTAACTGCCACGTGTCACTCAGATTCGTGACCTATATGAGTCTGAAATATTGAATCATCTTGACAATTGTCATTGCCTAGTTGTGCCACGTGTTATTAGGTTTGCTGACGTGTCTTGTTTCAGGATTTTTCATTTCGGCAATTCGGGACTCCTAATGTTGAGAGTCTCTGACTTCTCAATCTTTCGATTTCCAAAACTCTGACATGGGCTGGATCCAATGGTTCATATCAACCTAGATCTTGACGACTCAGATTACATCGCGATTCCTCATATCGCGATATCGGGATTCCTGATGTCAATAATATTTGACATGTCCAACTCTCGATCCACAAAACTCCGACAAGGATTGGAATCAACGGTCTAGAATCAATCTTGATCTGACGGCTCAGATGAAGTCGCGATTTTGCAAATCGTGATTACACCCGCTTCTCTTTGTACTTTAAAGAGCGTGCAGGTTATCCTTGATCCAATGATGGTCGGGTCTTGCGCTTGGATCTAACGACTGAGATCTGTCCTCCTCTTCAGTGCGCTCGTCTTGTCTTCATTCAGATCTGACGACCCTCATTCTTTCGGGAAATTTGAATGGGATCCAACGATCACTGACTCTTCTCCTCTTGATTATTGTTGGTTGCTAATCATCGTTGTTGTACTCAAGCCATCACCACTACTGTACTTTCCATCAATGACAAGTATACTCTGCCTGTAAATATGCTAACAATCCTCTATACATTCTTCCTTTACTCATGCCATTCGTTGTCTGTTACATATTTTCCAACAATCTCCCCCTTTGGCATTGATGGCAACACAAGAACCCACATGCATTCGGACTCAACTCCCACATGCATTCTGTTAAGCCCTAATGTTGGCTCATTACCCCTTAATTGGGGCATATTAGATCAGTAATGCTATTTTATTTATGTCGGATTTAGGCCATTAGTTGTAATTTAGATTAGTAATGTTATTTTAATTATGTCGGCTTTAGGCCATTATTTGTAATTATA
>ML848099.1:22084-51407 GCA_009831015.1 Picea engelmannii | reverse complement strand
AGTGTTCCAAGTTCACCATAGTTTTGATGAGTTAGAAGGTTAGGAAGGTGTATTGTGACAAATATTTTGAAATTGAGATCTAATTTGGGTATATTCGGGACATTCTAAGAGAAAGTGATTTTCATATTCAACCCTCTTAGTGTCACAAAGATGACAGATTCTTTCATCCCATGGTGTTTTGGGAATTGTCCAATGCCCAACTTAACTATGGAGCTTGTGAGAATTTGTTCGTATTTTAACAATGCCAATTTTCTTCTTCACACTAGTCAAAACAAAGATATAATTTTGATCTTCTAGATCATGGTTGATCACCTCCTTATATTATCGTAATTTTCTTTTATCCTTTAATTCTTTGTCACACCACATTTTCTCCTTAATTTTAGATGTAATAATATTTTTAATATTATCGTTATTTTGCAAAATGATCTCTTGCTTTATTCCCCAATGATTTATCCAAGACTTGTATCTTTATGCCATCCCCGCTTGAGCCATAGGTAGTTTTGGCTAGAATTTGAAGCAATTTTTGGAAGTCTATCTTCTTCCATGTTGTTTATTTGTTCTTGTACATTAAGTACCTAGTCATCGCTATTCTCTCAATAAGGGAAAGGCTTGCTTCTATGAGGAGGATATGATGGGGTGTATTGCCTTTAATTTTGAGATTATAAGTTAGAAATTTGTTTTGGATCTGTTATATCTTTCTCCATGACTCTCTAGGGATATTGCATCCCCAAACTTCACATCAATATAAAATAGCAGGAATGATGAGAGTCTCAAAGAGGAGATTTTCCTTATCCCATATCCAAAGGTCTATTGATTTACAATTGTTTGTGATCCCATAATAAGCTTTCCACCTTCCATTTATCCTATTCTCAATGTTATAGTTCTAGTTGAGCTTATGATGAATATTAGTTACAATATGTTTGTATGAAGGCACTTCCCACAAGTTGTTGTTGTCGTATACAAAAGTATCGTAAGTGATATTTTTCGATTGAATATCATAAATTTCGTTTTGTCAGTGTTAACAATCATACCCATACTAGAGAAAAAATCCTTGAGGATTCTTAGTTGCTTGCCAAGATCATAGGGACTCCTTGCCATAAGAACAATATCATCGATGTAAAGAAGAATGATGATGACTATACCAATGAGATTCAGGCTAACATAACCTACTTCTTCCAAACAATCTTCTAACTTGTCAATGTATATGCCAAAAAGGGTAGGGGATAGGGTACAACCTTGCTTGACTCCAAAATTACAGTTAATCTATTTTGACTAGCCCTCAATGGTCCTAAAATTTCCAATAATGTTCTCATACAACCTTACCACAACAATTCTCAACTCAAAAGGAACTTTTATCTCTTCTAACCTATTCCAAAGGTTCATCTTGGGCACTATGTCAAATTGTTATGTACCTTAAATTTGAAAATGATCTCATATACAAGATATCCAAGAATATGATAGAAAAATCCATTTACTTGATTATATAAAAATACCCTTAAGGTAGAGAAACACCTTACAATTGATCATTTTATGGAAGGAATCCACTCTTGTTCACCTTATTAAGGTTGGGTGACCTCTCAATGAGATAATATCCAAATAAAATAAACTCCACACACCTCATAAGGAGGACTCCACCCTTATTTATAGCTAGCAAGAGAACCCTAATCATAACAACCTCCTAACTACCTAGTGGACCTTCTTTAATTAGGCCACATTACATTATTTAATATTAAAAAACATAGTGGACATTATTTGGTAATAACAAACATAGTGGACCTAGTCCACCTTACATTGAATAACCTCAACTATTATTATTCTAATAGGCCCTTCAACCCCCATTATACCCTTAGGCAAAATCCCAACTTTACACCCCCTTCAAAACATAATTTACCTAAATGATTGTTGTGAGGAGGTACAACCATAAACTAGTGTCCAATGGATGAGTGTTGACCACAGTGATGAAGTAATCCATAACAATCGGGTCCCATGTGTAAGTGCTAGCCACCAAGTTGAGGGAAAGTATTAATTTCTTTATTGTTGAGAAGGGTGGGTTATAAAACAAGCATTCAAACCCAATAATCAAAACAATTATAAAGGAGTCTAAACTTGATGTCTCTCACTACATTTAAAACTAACACAATTGCTTACTTGATTATAAACTTATAGAGTTCTAATATTTTTAGTGTGTTTTAGAAGGTATTTTTTCCTTATTTATCAAAAAATGATACACTAGTATCACCACTTTTTTTTCTAGACTATAATTCTTTTTTAAACTTTTTTATTGTCAATGTAATAATTCTTTTGTAGGGGGTTTTCTAAAATGTGTTTTCAGTCCATTTTGAATAATGATGATATTATTATCGCTATTTTTTTCCAAAGACTATTTTTTTATTTATTTTTCCTTTGTTAATATAGTAATGTCATTTCATTTTTCTTTTCTTTTCTTTTTGAAGTGTTTTCTTAAGTTTATTGTATATTTTAGAAGTGATATAATAGCTCTAGAAACCATCTCAACTCTAAAATACAATAAACATAAGAAACCCTTAAAAAAGAAAAGAAAAGAAAAATAAAATGTCATTAACACATCTACATTGAAATTTCTTTTCCCATAGAAAGTGTTAGGGAAGCACATTGAAGAGGGGATGGATGCCTATCCTTTCTAGGAACAAGTGGTAATCAAACATTATGTTTAAGAATGAGAAGGAGGTGGTAAGGATGGAAAATGTCATATTTGAATGGCCCTTCCCTACATCGAACATATCTCCACATTGTATGAACATTAATCCATCTCTTGCAGGAATGATGGATTCAAGTGGGAAGGGGAATGATAAATCCATGTAGGTTGCTTTTGATATGAAGAAAAATCCAATGTGTGATGAGAATTCTCATGTAAGGATTGTATTTGATTTGGTACATTTGATTTTGTGTTTTCCTAGCTAGGCTTGGTAGGGCTTGGGGCACCAAAGGCTCCATCCAATATATAAAACATCTTAGGAATCCTTTGAGACTCACCCCCTTGCTTCTGGAGGAAAAATGAAAACTCAATTTCTCCTAGGTTCATATAGACAAAGGATCCATCATATCTGGTGAAGGAGTGTGAGTTTACAAGGGGGACAATATTTACATAGTTAGGTCATATGCTTGGTTTCAAAGGTTGACTCTTCCTTCTAAAATTAGAGATAAGTTAGGCAAGAAATGAGGGGAGGGTTAAGAGCCACTTTTCTTGGCTTCCAAACACTTCTTAGTTCTCATCTCATGGTCATTCGAAGGAGTAGAGTTAGTTAGTAAAAATGAACGTATGGCAACTATAGGAGAAGTCAGTACTAGGGGGTAGAAAAACCAATGAAACCATAAGACATAGACCATAGTTGTGAAAAAATCATAGAAAAGGAGCCCCCCCAACAAGTAAACTAGAGTCAAAACATAGGCTATGGAAGTAGCAAAGAAGTACAATAAAAGGTTCCAAACTAAAATCAAGGAAGAGATAGACATAATTAAAAAATTAGTGAGGGAGAAATGTGAAAATACATCATTGGACGACATTGATAAGAAGCTCATGGAATCGATACCAGACATGATCTTTTCATGAAGTAGGGACACCAAATATTCCAAGTTTTTCTTATTTATACTAACACAAAAAATCCTTCATAGACCATATAGTTGAAGAATGAGGGGTGTAGTAGCAATCCATCCAAGACAAATTGAACCTCTTAGACCTCAAATATAAAACATTGGTCAAGATAGTTTGGTGTATGAAAACTATGGAGAAGGCGCATAATTGAGATGACCAAACACCAACTACAAAATCCCAAGAAGAAACTAATCTAGTCTACATATATGTAGACTCAACCTCATTGGGTGAAAACTAGTTGCCTCATTAATTTGTCTGAGTCTTTTTTGGCTTAATCTTTCATTTTAAGCATTAGGATCATGTGCATATTTTTTGTTCTTGTTCATAAAAGAGACTACTAGTTGGCAATAATTTGTCTCAAAAATTACAACTCTTGTTATCTTTATATTGTTATATATAGGTCCCATAGGCTAGATAGTTATGCTAATACTATGGACATTTCTATTAATATTGGTGAACATTATAGGAAAAATCATCACATATTTGATAATTATCCTAGAATTTTGTTTTCTATACTAATTAATGGATGATAACTAAATTTAAAATAAATAAAAAACATTGAAAATATTTTTAAAAATATGTAGTCTAATCGTTCTATGTTTTGGCCCTTTTCCGGGGATATTTTCCAGGGATTTTTGCTCGAAATTCGGCCATAAATTGTTGTATATACATATTTGAGTGGTTAATTTTGTGTAATCTGAGTGCCGCAAGGGTTTCTCAACATGCTAAATCGATTTTTGCATTCATAAATGTAATTTAAACAACAAAAAATTGTGATTTTGTGCAGATTTTTGTTGCCGTATTCCGACAAAAAGGAAAAAAAACGTAGAACAGTTAGACAATGCCATTTAAAAATAGATCTTGGAAAAAAAGTGTTGATACTAGTATCACCGTTATTAAAAAAAACACCTTTTAAAAAACTCGTTGAAAAAAATTTACCACGTCGACAATGAAAATGTTTTAAAAGATAACTTAGAAAAAAAAAGTGAGGATATGTGTCTTTCAAGAAATTTTAACCAAATAAAGTGGTTTTGGGCTAGAGTTCTAATTTTTAGGTAATAGTTCTCATCTAGTAGGAAATCATGTTAATTTAATTAATGAATCAAGAGACTTCTCCAATTTGTTGCAATTGTTGGTATTTTATAATATCCTATAACATAATTGTTCTTTTATGCATTCTTCAATGAATATCATTGATTCTACTATCTTCCTTAGTAATGTTGTTGTTGATATTCATGCCTTTCTTGACAAATTTGTTGGTAATGAGAGCGTCGATATGGCTCCACATTTGATGATTTTCCTTCATTTCCCACACCCTTATAATCAATCCTATTTTTTGGAATAACAACATGCTCTAACTATTGTCCTTGATATTCAATTACTCTTTCTTAAGAGAGAGTGCCTTCAAATATTTTGTTGATTTTTCCAATTTGGATTTTATCCTCTCTAGTTGGATCTTGGGTCTTTGCTCTTCATTCTTATTTTGGTGTTGAATGGTAATGTTATCTATCAATTTTGTTTTTCCTTCTTCAATTATAGACTGTATTCTAATTTGATATACTTTATATTCAGGGTTTCCTCAACCTTCTTGCAAATATCCTCTTCAAGTGTTTTCATAGTTTCTTCTTATACAATCTTCAATTTTGCTTGATTTTGATAATGCTTCTTTTATTATTTTAACCTCCCAACATTGTTAAGTAGTGTTTGATTATGGTTTTGTAATCATTAGATTTATTCATCCTTATTTTTCTGTTCTTCTTTTTAGTCATCATTTTCCTTCCCTTTTCTCATCTTTATTTGCTTTAAGTTCTTACCCTCATTAATTAGTTCTTCATTTAGCACTTACATCTTAGAGAAATCATCTATACTCTTTCTAAAATCTTGTTGGATGTATGGGCTAACCTAGGTTCTACCATATTTCTCCAACAAAACCCTAGAAACCATCGACCCCTTTGGTAGACTAGAAGGCAACACTACGCACAGAGTGCACATTGTAGTCTCACCCGAGATGGCTTATGGGTGATTGCATGACCCAAGTGTATAAAATCATGGAAGGGATGGAAATCATGGGAATGTTAAGCATATTATTACTTCTTTTACTTCAACATGCATTCTACCATACCATCTTTCAGATCTACCGTTTATTCATCCTTTAACATTCATTCTTCAGAAAATAACATGCATGTTGTAAATTAACCTTAACAAATTCATATATTCATTCATTCAACATAAAAGAATATCAAAGAAATAAATAAGAGAAACATACATAGAGACACCATATTTTACCTTGGTTCACCCCCCCTTGGGCTATGCCCAATTTTTTTTTGTTGCTTATTTATTATTCTTCATCAAAATATATGTGTTGCGTGCATTACATCAAAAGTTTATCATACTCCGTGAGGCTGACCAATGTCACACCAAGTTCCACAGTTTGCGACCTGACCCTCAATTACACTCCACCCGACTCATCATCACTAGATCTCCTCAGATCATACAACAAAACTGATTACTTCAAAACTCAGGATGGTTCTCAAAAAGATACTCTAAGCATGTTCAAAAGATTGATCATTTATCCTATCCTAATACAACCTATATTTATACTTCAAAAGTGGGTTAAAACCCTTACATTATAATCCAAAACCCTAATTCTAAGTGGACTCAACTTTTCCACATTCTAATTTCCTTCGTGCACTAATCCGCAATTACGTCGTGCTGATTTTCCTTTGCTCCCGCTACACACTGCTTTCTTGGTCCATTATACCTTGTTTGTTGTGTTGTATCTCGAACCTTACCCAACAAAAACCTTCTCCAATAGGCCCCCAACACTTACCTGTGGCTTGTCCCAAGCCACTCAAGAAGTGTGTGCCTCCTACATTGATTTCTCCAATGCCTGGAAATTCTTTGTCAGCTCATTGACTTGTGTCTTCTCCTGCACACTCTTTTCTGTCACGGTCTCCACCACCTGTATGGTTATGTGATCCTTCGACACTTATATACTTTTTGAGTGTTCCTATTCTAGTCTTCCTTTCTCCATTTCCAACTCTGCTATCATTTTCTCTACTTGTTCCTGTAATGGCTCCAATTGAGCATGTCTTGTATGTTTTTCTCCTTGGATTGTCTTCAACTCTGCTTGCATATTTTTCATTTCCTGCGCAACCTTCATTCTCTTCGAAATAAGAATTTCCTTCTACCTTTGCTTTAAATCTTGAACTGCATTGTTTACTTTTTCTTCCCTCTTATCCAATTGTTGGATCCCTTTGTCTTCTTCTAGGGTCATCCATATACGCACTGCATTTTCATAGAGTTGTGCTACTTATTTCACCTCCCACGTGATGATATCTGTGTGTTATGTTTCCTATTTCTCCCTCTCTAATCTGACCTATGGATGGGTAGTTCGTGTTAGCTTCTCATCCAATTCTATTACCTATTGCTTATAACTATCCATCATCCATGCTATCCTTTGGATATTTTCTTCTGTGATGAGCTCTTCTGCTAGTGCGTTGTCTGGAATAGTTTGAAATACTTCCTCAAGTCTTTGTTATAGATTCTCTGTGTTGTTTTTCTTCATCTCACTCAATCTGCACTTATTTGAGAGCTATCTCTAATACCTCCTTCTCTTCCTTGGTTGTCTCCAAGTTTGTTTCCCTAGCCTTTGATTGTATTTCTTGTGCAATGCTCATCTGCAACTTATACAACGCTTTGGTTGGAATCTTGGATAGAGCCAAGTCCAACTATTCTGTGTCCTTTAATTGCTTATGCGTTGTTCCCTGATCAATCTGTAGCATCTCCCGAGTGATATGGAAAATGTTACTACCCAATACCATTGTTTGTATTGTCTCTTTTTCTTTTGGAGTATGCTCCTGCTATGCTGAGTCTTTTTTCTATTCTGTTCCTTTCTAATGCACAAAACTAATCTGGAGGCTTCCCAAAGTCTCCTTGACCTCCATCAAATTTTTCATAATTCCTTCTCTTTGTGACTCTGCAATGTATATTGCTTCTTCTCCTTAGTCTTTCACCTTATCTTCTACTAACTCTGTGTCATATTCAATGATTGTGAGCTCAGGGGCCTTCTTTTGTTCCTTCATCTTCTTTCTGTGTTCTCCTATATGCATTGTTGAATTCCTCTTTGTTTGTGTTTCTGTCCGCATAGGTTTCTTTACCTCTGGTGGGTTTCGAGTCCTTGTCTCCTGGGTTGGGATGTTATATTTCTTCTACACTCCCCTGTTTTTTATTTATGTGTGCTTAATTCCTAGCACTGAGGCCCTTGGTACTGTTTACTTATTCCTCAACTTTTTGAATATCGTCTCACTTTCTGTGCACTGTGAGGCTTTTTGGGTATAGACTGTTGGGCTACTGGGTTTTTGCGTCGTGCCAACTTCTGCTTGTTCTTTTCCCTTTGCTCCTTTCTTTCCATCCACTAGTACCTTCCATTTATCTGGCCATTTTTCTATTACCCATTGGAATTCTTCCATTGTGATGCAATACTCCATCTTTAACCATGTATTCTTAGGGTATCTTCTGGCTTGTATCCATATATTATGCCTTGATTCCTTGTGAGGAAGAACCCCTAACTTGGCAGGGTCTGCCTAACCTCCCAGTCTATGGATCTTCAATTCCTTTGAGGCGAAATGGTTCCTTCGGGTTCCCACTGGAACCTTCAACACATATGTAACCACATGTCCTTTTTAGAAGTTACGCCTGCGCGAATAAGCGCTAGGCATGAACCTCCACTCCACGTGACCACCAATGTGACCACAGACTTAACTCCAATAGGCGTGTCACGTTTTGCGATGTTGGGACTTTCATTGCAATGCACCCCAACTTCTCTGATTCCCAAAAACCAGGAAAGGGATAATGATCCTCTAGATCCTTCCTCAACTCTTCGCTGATATGACCTTCACCCACGACCTGGGGCCCAACCTTCAAGCGCGTCAGGATTTCATGACTCGTGAGTCCATGATATGGCTTTCCTCTGTTCTCTCAAATTTCAAACTTTCGAATTCATTTTAACGGCCCTAAACCTCCCACAATCCGATGATTCAGATCCTTTTATCTTTTATCAGGGTTTCGCGACTTGCGATTCCAAAAATCCGTCTCCTCCACACTCTCGACCTTTGAAATGTCGAACTCAAATCATCGATTAGTGACTCTCATCCCTTTATATCTACAACTGCTATCCCTCCCGAGATTGCGATGTTAAAGGACTCTCGGCCTTAACCTCTCCATTGATCTGCTTGATCTAATGGCTCACGGAATTTCGGTATTTCTCCCTCCGAGAAATTCAATCGTCCGTTTTGACTTTCAATGACTCCCAACCAAAGAACTTAGCGTCTTCTTCTCCTGAACTTAACTTCTGCGAGGTGAATTCAACCCTCATCCTTCCTTCAAACTATTCAAAATCTCTACCCTTCCTGAGATTGATTTCTGTTGCAAACTCAAGGGTTCTAAGGAATTCTTGCATGCACTCCTTACGACATCCACAATAACCTATGGCTATTTGGCAACTTCAACTCTGTGCACTCCTTGCGAAAAATTTCTTCAGCCACTCACTTGGGTTGGAAAATTCTAAGGCTTCAACCTAGCCTGCACACACCTTGCACGACTCTATGCTCTACTTGCACTCTGTTGGTATAATAACAACTCTATCTCTCCTGATATTTTTTGAGGTAAAACTCAGAAACTCATCAACGCACTCCTTGTGGACCTTCACTGCACTCATTGCAGGAATTCTTAGGATGAGTAGAAATTGAAACTTATACTTCTCCTTCCCACAGACTTCATACATTCAACATGAAATCACGAGCATACATAGCATTGAAACAAATGCATAACAGAGTATATAAGAAAACTGTAAACATACCATTCAATAGATGCAAACAATAACCATGACAACACCATGAAATTGGATTTAAAGCCTTCTTTATATTAATTCAAGTGCTTCCGTACATGATTTATATAGCCACAACTATCTGCTCATACAACTTCTACAATCTATCTTCTTCTCTGTTCTCCTATGCTCTTGTTGCTTCTTAGCTTCTACTTCTGCAATGAGAATAATAATACAACACAATACATACAAGGGAGATTTCTAGAGTTTTCCCTCATACACTCTAAGCTATCTTATCGAAATTAAAGACTACAACTGCTTCACATTTAAAACAATAAATTCCTTCAACCGACAGATAAGAGATATGCTCAAGATCTGTGTTACAATCCACAAAACATTAAAGAACAATTACATCTCTCAAGATATTGCATTAATGTTCTTCTTTTGAAATTTAAATGTCTTCAAAATGCGCGCTGGTGCATATCTAGTTGTCCTCCTCTTGTGCTTGCTTGCGATGCTCCTGCATCATATTCCTTTGGTTGAAAAATTAATGGACTCTTGTTCATGAGCTCCTGCACCGTTTGTCCATGTGTCTGGATACTTGCTTCACTTTCCCAACTAGCATCCTCGATCGGGTGTCCTTTCCACTTTACTAGATATTCAAAATATGTCTTTCTCCGGGTCTTCTTACCAACCCTCTGATCAATGATATTTTCCATTTGAGGCCTTTCAGTTACAGGCATCTGTTTGACCCATTGAACTTCTTTTTGATTCTCCTCTCCTCTTGCTTCATTTTTTTTGTAAGGGTACATATATGCTACGTTGAATATGGGCGATATTCCCACACCATCTGGCAATCCTATCTCATAATTATTTGCCTCAAATTTCCGTAAAATATTACACGACCCTATCTTTTTCATCTTCAGTTTATTATATGTTCCCCTTGGGAACCTTTCCTTTCTTAGGTGTGCTAAAACCAAATCTCCCACTTCGAATTGAAGCTTTCTTTTGTGTTGATCTTCTTTGTGCTTATATTCTTGGTTGGAACTTTGCAACCACTCTTTAATCTTACCATGGAGCTCTTTCATATCTACTACAAAATCTTCCGCTCCAACACTTCTGAACTCGCTCTTCTCTAAGTCTCTCAACTCAGATACTCCTCTTGGATACATTCCATACATTATCTGGAATGGACTCTGTCTTGTGCTTCTATTAGGTGAATCGTTATATGCAAATTCTACTTGTGGTAGAATCTGATCCCACTGACTATAATGTTTGTCTACTAAATTCCTAAACAAGTATCCTAAACTTTGATTTACTACCTCAGTCTGTCCATCCATCTGAGGGTGATATGCTGAGATAAAAGATAATTTCGTCCTCAACTTTTTCTATAGTGTCCTCCAGAAATGACCAACAAATTTGGTATCTCTGTCTGAAAAAATACTCTTGGGTAAACCATGAAGTCGAACAACTTCTTTGAAAAACAGATTTGCAATGTGTGTTGCATCACTAGTTTTCTGACATGGAATAAAATGTGCCATTTTTGAGAATTTGTCGACTACCATGAATATGTAATCACAACTTCTCTGTGTCTTCGACAGTCCTAACACAAAATCCATGCTTACTACATCCCACAACCTCTCTGGTATTGGAAATGGTTGATATAAACCCATGTTCTGTCTTTTCCCCTTTGCGTGCTGGCAAATTCTACATTTGTTGACAAATTTCCTCACATATGTCCTCATCCCTGGCCAATAATACAAATTGTTTAGTTTCACAAATGTTTTGTCATGGCCGAAATGTCCAGCCAATCCTCCACTATGTTTTTCCTTTAAAAGGTTTTCTCTCATTGAACTCCTTGGGATACACAACTGATTTCCTTTGAATAACAGTCCATCCTACATCATATATTCAATCCATTGGATCCTATCCCTTAAAACAAGATTCTCACATGCTTCATAAGCATCCTTGAAATCTGAATAATCCCTATACATTTCCTTAAGGCTATCAAAACCTAATGTCTTCACACAAAAATCCTGCAGAATCAAACATTTCCTACTCAAGCCATCAACAACCTTGTTAGCATTCCCAGAAATGTGCTTTATAACAAAAGTAAAGTTCTGCATAAATTCAACCCATTTTGCATGTTTCTGGTTCAATTTCTCCTGTTTGGTTATAAGTTGTAAAGCATGATTGTCGCTATACAAAACAAACTCTTTCGGAACCAGGTAGTGCCTCCATTTATTTAGTGCCTATATGACTGCATAAAACTCTATCATACGTGGAATAGTTCCTTTTGGCATCATTCAATTTCTCACTGAAGTATGCAACCAATCTATTGTCTTGAATTAATACTGCTCCAATCCCAAACCCACTTGTGTCACATCTCACTTGAAATGTCTTACCAAAATATGGCAGAACCAGAACTGGCTATTCAGTTATCTTCTCTTTCAACAACTTGAAAATTTTCTCTGCTTCCTATGTCCATTGAAAATATTTATGTCTTTTCTTGATTGTGTCCATCATTGGTGCATAAATTCCACTAAAATTTCTGATGAACTTCCTGTAAAAACTGGCTAATCCATGGAATATTCTGACTTCAAAGATATTCCTCGGTGACGACCAATCTTTGATTTCTTTTATCTTCTCAGGATCCATCTTCAACTCATTCGAAGAGATCACAAAACCCAAATAAATGAGTTCTGTATGCATGAAAGACGACTTCTTCAGATTTATCAACAAATTCTCTTGTTGTAACCTCCTCATCGTTAGAGCTAAATGTCTCAAATTCTCTTCCTCAGTCTTACTGAGGATCAATATATCATCAAGGTATACAATTAAAAACTTCCCAATGAAATCCTTTAAGACTTCGTTCATCAATCTCATAAAAGTACTTGGTGCATTCGTCAACCCAAACAACATGACAAGCCATTCATACAACCCTTCATTCATCTTGAATGTTGTTTTCCATTCATCACCTTTCCTCATCCTAATATGATGATATCCGCTTTTCAAATCAATTTTTGAAAAAAACTTTGCCCCACTCAAGTAATCCATCAAGTCATCCATCCTGGGTAAAGGAAATCTATACCTAATGGTGATTTTGTTTATAACCCTCGAGTCTATACACATCCTCCATCCACCATTCTTCTTTGGACTTAACATTGTTGGTACAATGCATGGACTTAATCTTTCTCTAATCAACCCTTTGTCCATCAAATCTTGTACTTGCTTCTTGACCTCTTCATTCTCCTGCGGCGTCAATCTGTACGCTACTTTGTTTGGTAAACTCACTCCTGGTGTAAGGTCAATGTGATGGCTTATACTTCTGTTGGGTGGCAACGAGCAAGGTAAATCGTCCACCACTATATCGACGAAATTCTCTAGCAGTTCCTGAATTTCCTCAGGTAGATCATCTATTGAGGTATTGGTCAATATGACTCTAGGTTTTTCCACCACAACAAACTGCATGTCTTGATATTTCTTGACTTCATCCAGAAGTTTCTTCGCACTCATGAGAAGTACAGTATTGCTTGTTTCTTCTTTCACCTTCTTATCTTTAATTGGCAACAACATATGCATCCTACCATTCTTCTCCAAGGTGTATGTGTTCTTTCTTCCGTCATGAATAACATTTATATCATATTTCCACGGTCTCCCCAACAAAATATGACAGACATCCATGGGAATAACATCACATAATATCTCATCTCAGTATCCCCCTATCTTAAATTCAACTAAACACTGTTTAGTGACTGTTACTTGATGTCATTTTTGCAACCACAAAACCTTATATGGGCTCGGATATGCAACTATCTCCAATTCCAGCTTCTCCACCATCTCTGTGGATACTAGATTATCTGTGCTTCCACTATATACTATCACCTTGCATACCCTATCCTTGGTCTTGCAAGTAGTTCTAAACAAACCATTCCTCTGGACTGGATTCTCCACTTCCTTCTCTGGCTTCAAGAGATTTTTTCTCATCATTAGGGATCTTCCGCTTTCTGCATCTTCTGTCTCAACATTTTGCCTTTGAGCTTCTGAAATGTGAGCTTCTCCTCCTCCATCTCTTTTTCTATTAGAACATTCCCAAGACTTGTGTTCTATCTTTCCATAGACAAAAAACTTTACTTCACCTCCTCTGCCTCTTCCTCTTCCACTTGCACGAGTAAGAGTGTTCCTATCGGCATATTGTCTCCCTTGTGAACTTCCTCCCCTTTCTGGGCGACTATGAGGCTTCTTTTCTTCATCCTTGGGATTTTGTACTTTGTCCTAGGCAATTTCTTTGCATTTTCTCTGACTTCTACCTCTGCCCTTTTGACCTTGCTTTCGGGCCAATTTTTCTTCTGCCTTCAGAGCGACATGATAAGCATCTTCTACATTTCTGATTGTCATCATGCTCATCTCATCCTGAATTTCATATCTTAGGCCATTCATATATTTGGCGACCTTTTCAGCATCACTTTCTCAATGACCTTCTCTAATCTTGATCCTGTAAAACTCCTCAGTGTAATCCTTTACTATCATCCCTTTTTATCATTGAAACAGATCAATTTTTTAATCCCTGGGTATAAATTTGGCTTTCATCTTTGCTACCATCCTATCCCAACTTTTTATTCTTTGTTTTCCCTTGCAACGCCTGTCATCCTACAGTTCATCCCACCATAGCGTTGCATGTCCTTTCAGTTTAGTGACAACATGTTTTACTTTCTTTTCCTATTCGATATCTTCATAATTGAAGTATTTATCCATAGATCTAAACCAATCTAGAAACTCTTCAATGTCTAAATTTCCTTCATACATCGGAATATCCATTTTTTATTTGGCACCTATTCTTACAACAACTTTGAATAGACGTTCCTCTGCAACATTTTCAGCTACAATTCTTCTTCAGATCCTTCTTTATGTTCACTTTCAGCCTCACTGACGTCTCCAACATAAGTTGTTCGCCTCTGTGTTGTTTCCATAACATCCAATCGAGCATGAAGTTCTCTCATCTCCCTTTCCATGACTGGATCGGGTAAAATTCTTTCTTGATGTCTTCTTGGCGACATTGTGTCAATCTGTTCACGTAGAATTCAATAAAAACTTGCCACCTGTCTTCCCTCTACAGAAAAAAATGATTGTTATCTAAGCTCTGATACCACCTGATGGAACACCCCTACCTTGGCAGGGTCTGATTGACCTCCCGGTCTATGGAATTTCAATTCCTTTGAGCTGAAATGGCT
Organism: Picea engelmannii; assembly: GCA_009831015.1. Classification (NCBI taxonomy): domain Eukaryota; kingdom Viridiplantae; phylum Streptophyta; class Pinopsida; order Pinales; family Pinaceae; genus Picea; species Picea engelmannii. The sequence goes on along the minus strand of ML848099.1, from coordinate 36,718 downwards.
CCTTCGGGTTCCCGCTGGAACCTTCAACACATATATAACCACATGTCCTTTTTATAAGTTACGCATGTGTGAACAAGCACTAGGTGTGAACCTCCACTCCATGTGACCACCGGCATGACCACAACCTTAACTCCAATAGGCACGTCATGTTTCATGATGTCCAAAATTTCGTTGCAATGCACCCCGACTTCTCTGATTCCCGAAAACCAGGAAAGGGCTAACGATCCTCTAGCACCTTCCTCAACTATTCACTGATATGACCTTCACCCACGACTTGGGGCCCAACCTTTGAGCGTGTTGGGATTTCGTGACTTGTGAGTCCACGATATAGCTTTCCTCTATTCACCTGAAGTCTGAACTTGCGACTTCATATTAATGGCCTTGAACCTCCCACAATCCGATGGTTTATATCCTTTTATCTTTTATCGGGGTTTCACGACTTGTGATTCTCGAAATCCTTCTCCTCCACACTCTCTACCTATGAAATGACAAACTCAAATCACCGATCAGTGGCTCTCATCCCTTTAGATCTATGATTGCTATCCCTCTTGAGCTTGAGATGTTAAAGGACTCTCATCCTTAACCTCTCCACTAATTTTCTAGATCTAACGGCGCACAAAATTTTGGTATTTATCCCTCTGATAAATTCAACCATCCATTATGACTTTCAATGACTCCCATCCAAATAACTTGGCGTCTTCTTCTCCTAAACTTAACTTCTACGAGGTGACTTCAACCCTCGTCCTTCCTTTGAACTACTTGAAATCTCTACCCTTCCTAAGCTTAATTCCTACTGCAAACTCAAGGGTTCTAAGGAATTCTTGCACGCACTCCTTGCGACATTCACAATAACCTCTAGCTATTTGGCAACTTTAACTCTACGCACTCCTTGTGACAAAATTCTTCAACCACTCACTTGGGTTGGAAAAGAATAAGGCTTCAACCTGGCCTGTGCACACCTTGCACGACTCGGTGCTCTACTTGCACTCTGTTGGTATAAGAACAACTCTATCTCTCCTGATATTTTCTAAGGTAAAACTCAGAAACATGTCAACGCACTCCTTACGGACCTTCACTACAGTCCTTGTAGGAATTCTCAAGACGAGTAGAAATTGGAACTTATACTTCTCCTTCCCACAGACTTCATACATTCAACATGAAATCATGAGCATACATAGCATTGAAACAAATGAATAACATAGTATATAAGTAAACTGTAAACATACCATTCAATAGATGAAAACAGTAACCATGACAACACCATGAAATTGGATTTAAAGCCTACTTTATATTAATTCAAGTGCTTCTGTACATGATTTCTATAGCCACAATTATCTTCTCATACAACTTCTACAATCTATCTTCTTCTCTGTTCTCCTATGCTCTTCTTGCTTCTTAGCTTCTACACCTACAATGAGAATAATAATACAACACAATACATACGAGGGAGCTTTCTAGAGTTTTCCCTCCTACACTCTAAGCTATCTTATTGAAATTAAAGACTACAACTACTTCACATTTAATACAATAAATGCCTTCAACCGACATATAAGAGCTACACTCAAGATCTGCATTACAATCCCCAAAACATTAAAGAACAATTACATCTCTCAGGATATTACATTAATGTTATTCTTTTGAAATTTAAATGTCTTCAAAATGCGCACTGATGGATGTCCAACTGTCCTCCGCTTGAGCTTGCTTGCGATGCTCTTGCATCACCTTGAAGTTCACTATCCCTTCATTCTCCTTCCCCCCTTCAGGTGAAATCCTCCATGTATTTTCAATTTTCTCCTGCATCTCCTGTATGTACATGCCAAAAATGCTTGTGTTGAATTTCCTTTGCTTCAGATTTGAATTATGTCGCATGGTTATATATCTTGTTGTGCCACATTTTCCTCTCATATCATAGAAGGATGAGTATTTTTGTTTTTCCCATGCCTCCAAGGCTATCAAATCAACAACCAAGAGTAGTGGAACTCTTTCCCAAAGTCCTGCATATCTCTGCATCCTTCCAAAAATAGGTTGAGAAAGTACGATGCCCAACTAATAACTATTCCATTCGCGCACTGCACGGCTATTGTGACCACTCTTGCTGGTGCCTCCTCCTTGTGACATTTTATAAGTAGCTTACAGGCCATCATTTTCATCACGAATTCAGTGGATGAGTCATTGATATTCTTGATGATCATACTTCGACTGCCCCCGTCAGTGCCAAATTGAGCCTTCACTTCTTCAAAAATGGCCTTCTCCTTTATTTTATCCTCTAAATATTGCTCAGTATTCACCCCATATATGGGAAGCCCTGTAATATTAGTGATTAAGTATACATCGATTAGGAAAGGTTTGTCCATCCACAAAAACCCTCCATGTACTCATGCCAATAGTTGTTTGACATAGGCATTAACATCCTTCCCCCTTTCAAAGTGTGGGATCTCCAATAAATTCATAATTCCAGTGTTATAAAGCTCTATGATCCACTATTTGGGCTCTATTATTGGAATTCTTGTCGAAGTTGACCCTATGTTTTCCATGTAAACATCCTGTGCAAGATTTGGAAACTTGGCTACCTCGGTCACATAATGGTTTGTTTATCTTAGCTTGGGAACAAACCCCAACATGTGTTCTACTACTATGACCAAGTCTGGAATGTGGGGCACTAATAGTTCAACCCACTGCTATGTATGCACTTTCATCACTTATGCCCTTTTTTTTGATGGCCCTGTTGTTATTTCTTCTTGGGTTCCTTCATCCTATATTTCTTCATCAGTGCCCTGTTTGTTCGTCAAGTCTTCAAATTTTGGTGTTTACTCTATTCTAGGGTTCTGCGCTTCGAGATCTTCTAATTCTATCTTTTCATCCTCGTCTTCCTCCTAATCACCCTATGTTTGTGCCACATCTGGGTTTGTTGTATTAAGGTTTTCTTATGTCCTAGGGTTTTGTCCTTCCTCCGCTTGGCTTACTTCTGTTGCTTCTTCTTCTGGGTTTTGTTCCTCAACTCGCATTAGACTGATTGATTTACTCTCTATTGTCAGAATGTCATCTACATCAACTGCCCCGATCATCTCCTTGATTGATTTGTTAGTACTTCTGGTCCTCTGCACGAACTGACTAGGTGCTCCGACTTTTGGTGGTGTGATTGTCTTAACTTTGGAAATTTGTTGCAAACCTCGGTTGGGTTGTTCATAACTTCTTACTTACTCACACCATGTTTTCTTTGTTTCTTCTTTGCTCAAAATCATGACTATTTGTCGTTTCCGTGCTTTTCCATTTTTATAAACTATGTCATAAATTCTCTAACTCGTCCTTTGTTTTCCGCTCTCTAGTTTTTAACTTTTTCGATCATTCTCAGTTTTGTCGTGCTCTGTTCACTTTTCCTACACACAATATCTTGAATTCTATCCCACCAATTTTCTGTTGGTTGCACATTGACTTTTCTGTCGTGTAGTTATGTCATACTTCTTTCTAGTTTCTGTTGTGCATTATATCTTCCAACTATCTGTCTACAACTTATTCCTCTACCTACTTATTTTTGTCTTTTTCCCAATTTTTCCACTTTTTTCTTCTTTTTCTTCTTTTAAATTATATTATTTACAATATGTATAAGTCTAACTTTTGCACTGCAACTACTAAGGGTTAGTGGGTTGATTGTCCCTATACATTTTTAGTCGACTACCATTCACCAAACCTTTAATTTCCTTACCTGCTAAATCTTGCAGCTACACAACACTCCATCCGTGACAAACTTGATCTCATATGGCCCTAGCCAATGCATTGTAAGCTTCCCTGGGTGCTGCAAGTATTTATTGTAATAGAGGGTAAGGAGATCACCTACCTTGAAAATATTCTTCTTAATATGCCTCTCATGCCAATATTTATCCTTTTCTTTCTATACCTCTTGATGGAAACCATCTATGATTCTATGTTCTTTTAATTCCATGAGTTGAGCCAATATTTCATGTGCTGCGCCTCTTTCTGTCATGTTTATAATTTCTGCAATGCATAGAATTGGTATCAAATACTCTAAGGGAACTATTGATTCCTCTCCATACACAATATAAAAGGTGTTTTCCCAGTGGATTCAAAAATTTATGTTACAGAAAAATCCCCTTGTAGAAAGGTGGATATTCTCTCAAATTCTTGACCCCTAATACTGAGACAAACTGATGAAAATGGACACAAACATCCCTTTAAATCTAGTTAATCTAACTGAAATAAAGAGAGGGAGAAGGTATGATGTAACTTGTTTTGAATCTTTTCCTCGCTTTATCCAATCTGAACTTGATCTCCAAGCTCCTTGGCATGAAAAGATACCTGCAATGCAATGGATAGCGAAGAAAACAAAGACTTCCTACACTACCAAGATTAGTTTAAACCAAATTCATCCATAATAGACAAGCATATGCAATAATACACAAACTTGAAGGAAATAGGCCAATCATATATTAATGAGAACATTAAAAAGACACTTACAATCTGTAGATGCAGTTGCAACAACCTCTCCAAGTTCTCTTCATCTAACCCTTGCACGATGCTCCCAAGATCATAGGTTCGATATGCAAAAGGTTTCTCTCAAGATCATAAGTTTGATACCTCTAATCTACCTCCCTTCTCCATGGAAATCCTTCTTTATATAGTATTTGGAGGCTTAACCACCATGGAGAGGATCACTCATCAGATCCACTAAAATGGGATCTCCAAGATATTTAGGGAGAAAATATCTCTTAAGGATTTTAGGGAGGAAATATCTCTCAAATATTTTAAAGAGGAAATATTTCAACCATCCGTGGGATCCTCAACCTCCCCATAAAAATAGGAAACCAAATGTGAGGTCGATTCTCACACTAAATTAATTTCCTTTTCATGAATATTAATAATAATTCATGTGCACATAGTATTTTGATCTTCATATAATATATTTCTCCTCGTCATTGACTAGGGATTGTGACATGTGTTATTTCATGGTGTCGAGGTGTATGCCACACTTAATAAGGTTCATATGATACTTTTATGACACTTGTGACACTTAAGGCAAGGTACCTAGGTGTGGAAATTTGATGTGTAACAATATGCCCCCTATGTCCACAGATTGGTGTATGGACAAGAAGTAGTAGTTCCCTTAGAGTATTTGATACCAAGTCTATGCATTGCAACAATTACAAACATGACAGAAAGAGGCGCAATAGAGGAAATATTGTCTCAACTCATGGAACTAAAAGAAGATAGAATCATAGATGGTTTCCATCAGGAGGTACAAAAGGAAAAGGATAAATCCTAGCATGAGAGACATATTAAGAGGAAGAACTTCAAGGTAGGTGATCTCGTTCTCCTGTATGACAATAAAATCTTGCAACACCTAGGGAATCTTAGAATGCATTAGCTAGGGCCATATGAGATAAATTCTGTCATAGATGGAGGTGTTGTGCAACTGCAAGATTTAGCAGGTAAGGAAATTAAAGGTTTGGTGAATGGTAATCGAGTGAAACTGTATAGGGACAGTCGACCCACTAACCCTCAATAGTTGCAGTGCACAAGTTAAACTTGTACATATTGTAACTGTTACACATCAAATTTCCACACCTAGGTACCGTTCCCTAAGTGTCGCAAGTGTTGTAAAAGTGTCAGATTCACCTTGCTAAGTGTCACATACACCGCAACACCATGAAATAACATATGTCACAATCCCTAGTCAATGTGGAGGAGAAATATATTATATGAAGGTCAAAATACTATGTGCACACAAATTATTATTAATATTCATGAAAATGAAATTGATTTAGTGTGAGAATCCACCTCACATTTGGTTTCATATTTTTAAGGGGAGGTTGAGGATCTCATGGATGGTTGAAATATTTCTTCTTTAAAATCCTTGAGATATATTTCCTCCCTAAAATCCTTAAGAGATATTTTCTCTCTAAATATATTGGAGATCCCATTTTTGTGGATCTGATGAGTGATCCTCTCCATGGTGGTTAAGTATCAAAATCCAATATAATGAAGGATTTCCATGGAGAAGGGAGGCAGATTAGAGGTATCAAACTTATGATCTTGGGAGGAAGCTTTTGGATATTAAACCTATGATTTGGGAAACATCGTGCAATGGGTGGATGAGGAGGACTTGGAGAGGCTGTTGCAACTGCATCTACAGATTGTACGTGTCTTTTTAATGTTTTCATTAATATATGCTTGACCTATTTCCTTCTAGTTTATGTATATTTACATATGCTTGTCTACTGTAGATGAATTTGTTTAATCTAGTATGCTAGAGTAGGAGTTTCCTTGTGTCTCTTTGTTGTCCTTGGTTTGCAGGTATCAAGCTATGTGAACGAGTTTGGAGATCAAGCTCAATTTGGAGCAGCGAGGAAAAACACCGGAATAAGGTGTATCACACTTTCTTTCTTCTCTTTCTCTTTATGAATAGTTAATGAAATATCAAATGGATGTTAGTGTCCATTTGCATCTTTATGTCTCGATATTAGGGGTCTAGAATTCGAGGGAAGATCCACCTGTCCACAGGGGGATTTTTCTATAACAAAAATTGGTGAATCCATTGGGGAAGAACATTGACTTGTCTTTCCTTGGATCATCTCTACCTTTTTCCCACTTTTATATCATTTTCATTGTGTGTTCCTGATCTATTTCCTTTCTCCCCTATTCATTGACAATTTCACAAAATTCTGGGAATTCTGGGTGATTTTTTATGAGTTTTAAACCTATGTTATGAGTTTCTGGGAAGGGTAGTGCTCCCATGGAGTGTATATAAAAGAATTGATTTGTAATCAATGCTCCCATGTAGTGTTTATCAGATTGCTACAACGCTCTATACCCTTGAAAACATGAGCGTTGATCCCCTTGGAGGGTAAATCCACGTTTATTGTGTGGACGCTTGCACCAAGGCATAAGTCCATTAAGTAGGTCATCAACGTAACATTTCCACCCACTATATCTCATCCCATTCTTACATTATTCCTGCGACGTTGGATTTCATCACCAACTAGTGCGTTCATTGTTAGAAGGTTTTGCTTGTTTTCGTTCTTCCTAGATTTTTAGCATGTGTTGTTTTTTTTCCCTAGCAGAATCTAGGTTGGATCTGTGTTTAAAGATGTCAGTTCCCAGAACAATCAATGAAGCAACCCCTGCTCCGAGGGAACCTTTTGTTTTTCCTTCTTACATAAACTTTGGTCCTCCTTACATCACTACTTTGAGCCTTCCAGATCTCACAATTGGGTTACCGATATGTTTTTTTTCCACTCTGGTAATCCCAAATGCAACAAGTGCTTCGGTTGTAAGAACTTCCCCCCAAGAACATCAACCTCATGTTTATCCTTCACCTTCTTCACCAATAATATATTCTTCGCCTTCTTCACTTACAAGGTCTTCTTCCATTTCATATTCTTCTCCAAGTGAAATATCTGAAGCTAGTAACCCAGTGAATAATAAGAAGAAGAAAATGAAGATTAAGAAGAAGAAAAATAATCAAGGGTCAAAACTTCCAACCACTGGCAGACATGTTGGATAACAACCAATTAGTTTTAATCATGTTGGGAGTGTTGATGATATCAAGATCACCCAAACAACCTGTAAGCCCAAGTACCCTTGCAATATTTTTAAGGGTAACCACTTTCTAAGGGATTTCCTTAGTCTCCCCAAGGTCTTAGAAATGTGGTCTTCCATGTCATCAGCCCCTGCAGGACATGCTGGTGACACCCCGTCAGCTGTGACATTATAGTTGGTAAGAATAAGAGAACTGCCAAATTTCCTTTCTTATTATGCGAAGGTGATCATTAATCTCAGATTTTCCCTCATATGGATGAGGCTTCTTATCTTTTGGAAAAGATTCAACTTCCAACAGGTTATTGTAAGTTTTCTTCCAAACCATCATTAGTTGATGGACTGGTCAATCCGGTTCCATCCCCAGTTAGTTAAGTTGATTAGGTGGTCAATTTGGTTTCATCCTCGGTTGAACCAAATACCCAAGTATCTAATCCATTTCCATCATCGACCAACCGCACTCTTCATTTGAACATTGAAACCTAAGTGGTCGATCCGGTTCCATCATCGGTCGATCCCACTCCTCCCTTTAAGAGTGAAACCAAAGTGGTTGATCCGGTTCCACCATTGATCGATCCCACTCCTCCCTTGAAGAGTGAAACCAAAGTCGTTGATCCAGTTCCACCAGCAGTCGATCCCACTCCTCATTCAAAGAGTGAGGATGTCGGTCATATTTAGCTCATTAATACTAATTCACCCAGACAAGGGGGAAATCCGCCTGTCCTGATGGAACCCCCTTCAAGCAATTGAATGATTTTTATTAATTGGAATCATTTGATAGAACCATGTCTTCCCTCTTACGTGCATGTCCAAATCACCGTACAGGTTTGTGATATGAATATTCCTAACACTGTAATAGATGAAGGTGCTTTTGTTAGCATCTTATTTGCAAATGCTTGGCAAGCTTTTGGTTTACTGCAGCTTACACCTATGACTCATAATTTGTTGACTTTTGACAGAAGAGTTAGTCAACGTTTAGGGATCCTTCCTCAGTTTCCAGTTACTTTGTGAGGAAAAATGGTCTACATCAATGTGATGGTAGTTCACAACCCCTTGGACTTTAACCTGCTCCTTGGGTGAGAATATGTCTACATTATGAGATATTTTGTGTGCACTATCTTTTGAGTGATGTGTTTTGTTGGCCCTCGACCAAGTTTTGAGGAATACTTGGTCATAGTTGATAATTTGGTACTTCGACTGGCTGTTGAAGATGGAGCGCATAATGAAGTGGAGATCGTGGGATCTTGCCACCTTTTGTGGAACCTTTTTGGGTTTTTTTGGGAATATTTTAATGGGAAAGGGATGTTGGCCATTGTTTAGGCCTTTTTCTATGTATAAATAGAGGTCTAGGCCATGTAAGAAGGAGGCCCTATCTAGTCGATGGCTTAATGCATAAGTTGGATCTATGTGTTCAGAAGTCTATGTGACTGTAAGAGCTCTGTGCATGATGTACTATGTGCTTGCTGTAATAGTGCTGAGTGCACAGAGTGTGAGAAGGCTTAGTGCTTGGATCTACTCGGGGAAAGAGGACCTAGCGAGCTATGCATATCTCTTGTCCTATGCAGGGTAAGGGTTAATGAAGATCTGTACTGTAACTGCTTGACCAAGACAATATAAAGAAGACTTTGTGGACATAGCCTTAGGGTGGGGGTGAACCACAGTAACTCGGTGTACTGTGTTGATGTGTTTGTCTCTCTCTTGCTAAGTGCTCTGATATGTTTAGATAGATTTATTGATGCTTTGTGCTTATGGGATATGAATGCATGATAGATGTGATACATAAGATGCTAAGTGCTTAATATATTGAGTATAACTTGTTTATCATTGCTAAGTGCTAGATCTGAGTAATTACTGCAGTGCTTTGTGCTTTCTGCGAAGTGTATTAACAAATGTATGTTAGGAAATAAATGATGCTAAGTGTGCTATAAGAAAGATAATCATAGATCTGTGTCCCATCTAAGGTTGCAGACACCTAAGTCCTGCAAGCACCCCTGCCTCTACCTCAGGTGAGACTTCATCTGCTTCACAGGTGTTGCCAAAAGGGTCGGTAGTTAGGGCTTTGTTGGTGCACTCTTGAGCGTTGAACCCTGGGTCTACCCCCGTGCCAACAAATGGTTCCGTTGTTGGGACTTGGAACTGTGATTGCTGGGAACTGAAGAAGAAGAAGCTTTGTGCGAAATAAGATCTGTGCATGGATCTGTTGCCCTAGTGCGTAGTATTCTGTTTGACCTGCGAAGCTTTGTGACAAGAAAGAAAGGTCAGATCTGAAGAAGAGAGGTCAGATCTGAAGAAAAAGAAGCTAGATCTGCGAAGAAAGAGATTAGATCTGCAATAAAAAGGTAATATCTATAAGCTCCGTGCTTTGATAAAGGTAAGAATAGTTAAAATTCTTAGATCTGGAAGCTTTGTGCTCTGTAGAAGTAAGATAAGTGAATTTTTTTTTTCTAAAGCATGGATCTAGGTATGTTTGTTAGATTCTGTCCTAGCTTCAAAACTAGGGCATTAATAGATGAAAGAAAGTTTGATATGAATAGATCTGATAAGTATAGTGATAGATATGTTATACCTATGCATAAAAAGAATTTTGGGACTAACTAATGGATGCAGGATCCTAGAAAGAAATTTTTGCAGGCTAACCGTTATGATCTTAGCACACAGTACATGAAAAGTTGGGGATCATTGAAGAGAAAGAGAGGATTAACTCTTTGTTACAATTGTAGAAGGCCCAGACATATTACTAAGGAATTCCCTGGGCGAAGACCCAGTTGTCTTTGTTGTAAGGCTATGGACCATGAAGTATTGGATTGCCCTAGAATGATTGCTAGACTAGAAAAGCTGAATATAGAGCAAGCAGGAGATCAAGAAACCAAGATTATAGCAGAAACCCAGAAAGAATCAAAAAAGATATTTCTACAGATGAGAGATACCTTGAACGACCACCGACATGTTAGGCTATCAGAGATCTTCAAGAAGAAAGAACAGATCGAAGTGAGAATAGGAGACTTCGACATTGACTGTGTTTTGGATGAAGAGACACAGGTGAACATTATGACAGAAGAAAACTGGAAAGCTATAGGAAGACATGACATGACCCCTTCATTAGGAGGAATAGGGTTATTTAGAGGAAAGCTGCTAAACCTATGTGGAAATCTCACTCAAATATCTATGAATGCTCATGGAGCTTCGACAGAAGAAGAATTTGAGATTGTTGAGTTCGTGGAGGACAACGCCCCGTTTACTATGTTACTTGGTAAACCTTGGATTGAGAAATACCAAGCCAGAAAACAAGAAGCAGAAAAGGACCTATAACAACAAAGACAAGAGTTAAGAGACTTCCTAATTAGAAGGATTACGCAGTTGATTGAATAATGGGAGAACATATCAAGGGTTCTTGACCCCAGGAACTTGGATGACGAAGTTGACAGAACGCTAGAAGAACCACAGAGGACCGAAAAATATGTTGGACAAGTAATACCCATGGATCTGAAGAAAGAATCTCAGCACTGCGAAGTTACCATGCCAAGAGAAGAAAAGAATCAGAATGAAAAAAGGATGACTGAGACGAAGCTCACTGGGAAGAAGGCTAGAAAACTGATGAAGAAGAAAGAAAAGTTGGAGAAATTACAGAACGTTCCAGAGGAAACCCCGCAGAAGGAAAACATGCAGAATTTGAGCTTTGCTGGGATAGCAGAACAATGACATATGGCACTTCACCATGTCTAAGTAATATAGCCGTTAGACGATGATATACCCATTCTGCTGATGGCCCGAACGGCTTGAAATAAAGTTATGACCTGTTACCTGACCATTAGACTATGCCATAATGGATAGATCAAGAGTTAATGGACCCTCCTATCCGTTGCATGCAGTCCGTTACAATTTTAATTACTTATCCCGTCGCACCATCCTCGGAAGACACTTTTTCCAATTGAGATCTTGAGCTCACAGAATACCTGCATTGTGAAATAGCGACTACCCCACCTTTCTCTCTACTCGATTATGGTACCTTCATCCCATCGAAAACCTGAGAAAGTGATCCTGAGATTACATGTTCGACGACATTAGCACAACAGAAGAATCGGTGAGAGAAGTACTCGCTAGCTTAAGAACCGAAAGAGTTATGTTGGAAAGAGAAATTCCCACCGGAGTCCAAGCCTCGTTGTCAAGAGGAGTAGAAGCTTCTCCATCCACTGCTCGAGCTGGACCATCCCGATGGACTGTCGAGAAACGTACTAAACATAGAGATAACATTGTGAATGCCAAGATGATCTCGAGCATCTTGCCCTCTTACATACCTCCTCTAAAAGGTGAAATCAACCGTGACAGTGTGCCCCATATTACGACTATCCTATGATCACTGCGCACCTACTGAAGGGTGTGTGCGTAGTTCACATTGAGCAGACCAAGCTTGCAGCATTGAAGTTTTGCGACTTCAACCTTGGTGACCAGAAACCCTACAATATGCTTTCCCTACACAAGTATCTGACAATAAGAAAGGGGAATAATTCCAAGATCATCCCTCAGCAATGGACGATGAACCTCACACATTCCACCTTACTTAATGTAATGAAGATTCCACACTTTGGCAGGCACCAGGAGGTGAACACCTGTGTAAAATTGCTACTGGCGAGCTACCATGGAGGATATCTCTGGTTGAACTGACATATAATGATTGATCCAACGCTGATCAATCAGATCACCGGGCTGAGCATGCAGGGCCCTGACCCACAAGACTATTACCCTGGAAAGGCCATGGATCATGCTCTTTCACAAAAGATTAAATAGGCCTATGGAAATGTTTAAAAAGGCACGCGAGGTTACAAGGTAACCTCTATTGAAAGTGGCGTAGTGTGCCTTGCCTGTCAGATGATCGCCGGAAAGTTAGTCTGCAAGAACAAACCAATGCAAGTATCTAGGTTTGTAGTTGATCTCGCAGGAAAATGCGTAGGAGTCCAAATGAATTGGTCGAATTACTTGGCGGATCAACTTGAATTGGATTGTAGAGAAGCGCAAGACCAAGGATATGAGTTCCACTTCAGCTGGCTTCTCATCCTGATCGCCTTCATAGCATGGGAGATGTCAGAGGATGTTGTTTTTCCTGAAGCCCTACTGTTTGAACCATTGGCTATGAAGTTCAGTACATTATGGTACACGACAGATATGAGAAGGCAATGGCAGTCGAATTTCCTCTTTCACAGATACTACATCCAGTTGAATACTGTGATACAAGCCACACCTCGCATTACTCTGAACACACTCCACAGATTCAGACCCTTAATGAAGTTTAGCGTGGACCGCCACTTCATATACCTAACTCCACGTGCTGATGAGCACCAGGAATAGATGCAGTCCTATTATAAACTGAGAGAAGAAGACCTTGAAGAGATCACCAAGGAATGGTCGGTGGACCTCCTCGTTTCAACAAATCCAACCGATATTTCAGATACTAGCAGCCCAGAAGCTGCGTAGGACACACTTGGGCCCATTAAGACACAGAAGACGCAGAAGACAAAGAAGACAAAGGAGACGAAGAAAACTGAAGAAGTTCAAGATGTGGATAGCCGCTCTGTAAGGATAGATTCTGCCACACCATATGAAGAAGGTAACGACAAAGACCTAGAAGAAGTTGAAAAACAACCAGAAGATGAAGTCGAAGTTCTAAAGAAAAGAAAAGGATCACCTTTGAAGTTTTCTATTAAGAAGAAAGCCAAAGCGACAGTGACCAAGATGAAGACCACGCTCAATCCAGATGACTTCATCTTTCTCCTCGCGACTTTGAATGAAGCTATAGAAGAGATCATAGAAAAGAAGGAGGCCACGCAAGAAATGATGTACAATAGAATTGAAACCGAGTGTTTAAGGAAAATATCCCTGCGGACAGGTAGATCGCCTCTAAGAGCTTGACCCTAACTCTAGACAGAAAATTCTTAACATGGACACTGACTTCCTTTCAAATCTATCTAAACTAACACACGAGAAGGAAGGATGATAGAAGTACCTTTTATCAACGTTTGTCCCTGCACGCTCTGAGTTGCGCTCCAATCATTTGCTCCTCGCTAAGTTCTGTGGACAAAACAAGATACGACCACTTCCTACTCTATTGATGTTAGCTTGAAAATAGATCTATTAATTAATGATAAGTTCATGTGACATTAGACACAAACTAGAAAGAAACAGGCCAAGCGTGTCATATTGATGAGAATAACGACAATAGTACTTACAATCATAGATGCGAATGCGACAGCTTTGTCAAGTCCCCTTCATCTAACCCTTGCCTGAAAGATCCACAACCTGGATAAAAACAGCTTCACTGATCACTCTCCTTTGGCTGGCTGTGAGTTTTCTCCAAGATCATAAGTTTCATATCTTCAATTCTTCCCCCTTTCCACCATCATAGAGCCTGTTTATATAGGTTAAGAGGAGATTAACCCCTTGAGTTATCTTTAGAACAAGTTGGGAACCTTCTCCTTAGATCAGGGATCTCTTGATGAAACCAAGAATTCGAACACAACTGCCTCCTAATCTCAAAAGATCCTCCCCTTATTCTCCTCAACGGGCCAACTACTGCCTCAGATTATGCAGTGCTCCCTTAGAAGGGGCATCAGAGCACTGTAGCACTTCCTGGTAAGATTTAGGGTTGCGCCAACGCCTTCAAGATGAGCAACGCTCCTTCAGAAGGGGCTGGGGAGCATTATAACGCTCCCTGAAGCCTTGTAGGGGAGTGCCAACGCTTCTAGGGCTGAAATAGGGGAGCGCTCCTCCTCAAAACCTTTGTTTCAGAGCTTTCTTTAGGTGTCAAGAGTTATTTGACTTCAGTAAACCAGTTGTCCTTCTTCAAATCAAGCATATGAGATGTTATAAGCGTCTCCTTAGTGTCGTCGACATGGCAGTATGTCTGAACATCATTTGCGACACTTGTGACCAACTTGCGACACTTGCGAAAGTTGTAAGGAAGATGCGACACTTACAACAATTGAGAGGAACATGCGACACTTATCCAGCTGAGTAATTTTGACGTGTAACAGAATGCCCCCCAAAGTATGAAGTTAGAAGATGCCAACTGATAACTGAAATACTTTGTAG
>ML848099.1:0-17255 GCA_009831015.1 Picea engelmannii | reverse complement strand
AGTAATTGTGGATTTACCCTCCAAGGAGCCCGAGTGAGTTTGACCAATGTCTGTTCCAGGTACAGTGAGACTTCCCGTCACCGTCACCTTGTGTAAGACCCTAAAGATTATGGCCACTAAGGTTACCAATTCGCAGTCAGCCCTTGGGCGGGAACAACCGACAGTCCGATACGAACGTACGGGCAGGGTATCAAGCCCAAAATCAACTAAAAGGCTTCCACGCAGTAATTGTGGATTTACCTCAAAGTGATCCCCATAATATGATCTGACCACCACAACCAGTTAAACCATGGAGGGTTAGTCCCCGTAGCTTACCCGAATGCGACCTCGTGCGTAACCCCTATGTGAGAGGGGGATCCCAGGTAGACTTATACGATGATTGGATTTGACTCTCCCTAACTCAGGATGCTACTGTTTGTTTTGGAAACTTTGGAGAGTTATGCTCACAGCCTAATCCAAAGTACTAAGCCTAATCTACTGTTGGTGGAGGATCCTAGAAAAGAAAAAGTTCTAAATAATTTTTAATTAGCGTTGATTTTTATAGTTGTTCTTTACTCAAAAAGGGGTGCATGGAAGTGAAACGAATGGAATTATGACTCAGTCCCAAAAATGCATCAAAAATGATAAGCATTCATTTATTTTCGATGAACATCTATCTAAGGGAGAGAGAAAGAGTACTTTTCACTAACAAGCACTAATAAGGAGTGTCCTCAAACAAGTTTTCTCGATCAAATCCTGATGTAGTGCTAAAACTTTCACATGCCTTCTAATGTGCACAATCAATCATGCAAATGCTTTTTGTTGTTTGTATATGAATAATGATTAATTCAACACGATGCTTGTCTTGCTAATTACCTTCTTGTATGAATGGAAACCAAACTAGCACAAGCAAAAGTCATACAAACAATACACCCTTTCGTTGCAATCAAAATGAAAAGAAAAAGAAAAGAAACAATCAAAGAAAAAGACAAACTTCAAACCCAAAAAGAAAAGGTTGAAGAACAATGATCTTTGACTAAAATCAAGATGAAGAGGTCTATAGGCCTTTGATGACCTTCACCAAGGTTTTTACTCAGTTGATGAGAAGAGAAACATGATGCATGGGTCTCAACCTCCAACCAACAAAAAAACCAATAACAATAGTGAAGAAAGCTACACGATCCAACTATTAAGATGTTTATTCTTCAAGCAAAAGATAGATGCTGAGGCTGAAAAGGAAGAAACATTGACTCACAAGGCTACTCAGCAGAAGAGACACAGAGGCAAAACCCAGAAAAAGCAATTCTGGAGGGTTTTTGGCCTAAAAGAGGCTGGCGCTCTATTGCCAAAGGCAAGGAGCGTTATAGCGCTCTGTTCAAGGCTACGGGGAAGCGATGGCGCTTTGTTAACACTAGGACAGGGGCGCCAGGGTCTAAAACTCCCAAAAATGTCAAGAAAATAAAAAAATTGAAATTCAAACTCGACAACTATGCTGAGTATGATGGGACAAGGAGCCAATCAGCTCATGAAACCAATCAAAAGAGGAGTGAACCAGGTCTGAAACAATCAAGGGATAGAACAAGGTCAATGAGGAGAAAATCAAAACAAGAAGTTTCGATTTGAGTCTATCTCCCCAGTGGAGTCGCCAGTTCCTGTTATAGGAAAATCTCCCTGCGGACAGGTAGATCACCTCTAAGAACTTGACCCTAACTCTAGACAGAAAATGCTTAACATGGACACTGACTTCCTTTCAAATCTATATAAACTAACACACGAGAAGGAATGATGATAGAAGTACCTTTTATCAATGTTTGTCCTTGCACGCTCCGAGTTGCACTCCAATCCTTTGCTCCTTGCTGAGTTCTGTGGAAAAAACAAGATACGACCACTTCCTACTCTATTGATGTTAGCTTGAAAACAAATCTATCAATTAATGATAAGTTCATGTGACATTAGACACAAACTAGAAAGAAACAGGCCAAGCGTGTCATATTGATGAGAATAACGATAACAATACTTACAATCGTAGATGCGAATGCGACAGCTTCGTCAAGTCCCCTTCGTCTAACCCTTGCCTGAAAAATCCACAACCTGGATAACAACAGCTTCACTGATCACTCTCCTTTGGCTGGCTGTGAGTTTTCTCCAAGATCATAAGTTTCATATCTTCAATTCTTCCCCCTTTCCACCATCATAGAGCCTGTTTATATAGGTTAAGAGGAGCTTAACCTCTTGAGTTATCTTTAGAACAAGTTGGGAACCTTCTCCTTAGATCAGGGATCTCTTGATGAAACCAAGAATTCGAACACAACTGCCTCCTAATCTCGAAAGATCCTCCCCTTATTCTCCTCAACGGGCCAACTACTGCCTCAGATTAGGCAACACTCCCTTAGAAGGGGAATCAGAGCGCTGTAGCGCTTCCTGGTAAGCTTTAGGGTTGCGCCAATGCCTTCAAGATGAGAAACTCTCCTTCAGAAGGGGATGGGGAGCATTATAACACTCCCTGAATCCTTGTAGGGGAGCGCCAACGGTTCTAGGGCTGAAATAGGGGAGCGCTCCTCCTCAAAACCTTTGTTTTAGATATTTCTTTAGGTGTCAAGAGTTATTTGACTTCAGTAAACTAGTTCTCCTTCTTCAAATCAAGCATATGAGATGTTATAAGCGTCTCCTAAGTGTCATCGACATGACAGTATGTATGAACATCATTTGCGACACTTGCGAAAGTTGTAAGGAAGATGTGACACTTACAACAATTGAGAGGAACATGCGACACTTATCCAGCTGAGTAATTTTGACGTGTAACACCGAGCTCCAAGGAGTATAGCAAGCCCTCCAGTCTAACTGCACAGTCTCCACTGTGCCTATGCCAGAAGGAACACCCAAAGTAGGAGATGAGTCAGTTCAACTTCACAGGATTGCCGACCTAGTCAAAGTAAGCCTTCAGAAAGAAAAAGAGGTAACAACACAGGCCACCCAGGCCCTAAAGCACACACACAAGGAAATCATAGAGCAGCGCCATGCTGCGCATTAAGAGAAGGAGGCCATCCAAGAGAAGTTTGATAAAGAACGTGCAAATATCCAAAAGGAGAAGGAGCAAATTCTCGCGAAGCAAACCGAGATCCAAGAAGTAGTCAACATAGCATTTCTCTTTGTGACTGGCTTAGAACATAAGGCAGAAGAACCCATAGAAAACCAAGTAACAAAGTTTGCTGAAGTCATTTAGCAACTGCAACAAAGAGTAGTAGAACTAGAGCTCCAAGATATACCGAGTACTCCACAAGAAGAACGTGACCAATGAGAAGTGAATGCCTAAAGTACAGTAGAAAGGATTAAGGCACTCACTGAAGAATGTAAGCAATTAAGTAGTAGAAGTGTGTAGATACATGAGAACCTATCCGAGAACCTTGAATTGCATAAATTGGAGTCACAGCTCCAGGAGGCGAAGTACCAAGATGAGAAGTTATAGGTACAGCTGAAGGCCCTACCGACCATAGAGAAAATGAAGAGGTCCCATGAACAACATGTCGTGCAGCAGTAGATTCATATGATCCAGAGTAAGGTCAGGGAAATGATGCAACAACTTCAACCTTTGCAGGATAGGGCATGTCAACTATTCTTAGAGATTGAGAGCCAAGGGACAGACCTGGAACAGGTCGTGAACACAACAAAGAAGCGCTTAGAAGGAACAATTAGTAACACAGTCATTCAAGAGTTTGCAGAGAAAGAAGAAGTAGCAAAGCAACAGGTTGAAGCATCTCGAGGCCTTTGAGGCAGAGTTACCCAGAGAAGAGTGACTCAGGACGAGTCACAGGTGAGCGTTGGGGGCCTGTTGGCCCTCGACCAAGTTTTGAGGAATACTTGGTCATAGTTGACTGTTTGGTACTTGGATTGCCTATCGAAGATGAAGCGCATAGCGAAGCAGAGATCACGAGATCTCACCACCTTTTGTGGAACCTTTTTGGGGTTTTTTGGGAATATTGTAACGGGAAAGGGATGTAGGCCATTGTTTAGGAATTTTTCTATGTATAAATAGAGGTCTAGGCCATGTAAGAAGGAGGCCGTGTCTAGTCGATGGCTTTGTGCATAAGTTGGATGTATGTGATCATAATTCTTTGTGACTATAAGAGCTCTGTGCGTGCTGTACTCTGTGCGTGCTGTAATAGTGCTGAGTGCACAAAGTGTGAGAAGGCTTAGTGCTTGGATCTACTCGAGGAAAGAGGATCTAGCGAGTTGCGCATATCTCTTGTACTGTGCAGGGTAAGGGTAATTGAAGCTCTGTGCTATAACTGCTTGACCAAGACAATATAAAGAAGACTTTGTGGACGTAGCCTCAGCGTGGGGGTGAACCATGGTAACTTGGTGTACTGTGCTGATGTGTTTGTCTCTCTTTTGCTAAGTGCTCTGATATGTTTAGATAGATTTATTGATGCTTTGTGATTATGGGATATGAATGCATGCTAGATGTGATACATAAGATGCTAAGTGCTTAATCTATTGAGTATAACCTGTTTATCATTGCTAAGTGCTAGATCTAAGTAATTACTACGGTGCTTTGTGATTTCTGTGAAGTGTATTAACGAATGTATGTTAGGAAATAACTGATGCTAAGTGCATTGTAAGCAAGATAATCACAGATCTATGTCCCAGCTAAGGTTGCAGACACCTGAGTCCTACAACCACCCTTGCCTCTACCTCGGGTGAGACTTCATCTGCTTCGCAAGTGTTGACAAAAGGGCCGGTAGTTAGGGCTTTGTTGGTGTGCTCTTGAGTGTTGAACCCTAGGTTTGCCCCTGTGCCAACATGTTTTCCTCACAATAGAAACATAGTAATGATCGACCAACTTTCATTCATTGACCCTCATTTGATGGTCAACCATCGACCTTCCCTGAACGGTCCATACATGCTAACAATGTCTACCCTACCACAGGTTAATTATGTAACGACCTGCCCCATGTGTTCAACCCCACACGAGAGTGAATATCTCCCTTATCCTAACTTGGATCTGGCAGTTGACATGGCCATCTCTTCGATAGGGATATTAGAGCCAGATCTCCCTACCCTAATCAAGGTCGTCAAAATGTATTCCTTTCAGAGTGATTTTCTTCCATCTAGCAAGGATCTCTTGAAAGCCATGATTGACGTTTGTCCCTTGACATGTATTCCTTCCAGAGAATTGTATTGTTGGAAGCCATGATCAAGAAGAGGTTATGAGCATAGTTTTCCTCTCTGTAGAAATCTCGTTAAAAAATGAAATAGAAGCTACAAGCATAGTTTTTGTTCTCTGTGGAAAGCTCGTTAAAAAATGAAACAGAGGTTATGAGCATCGTTTTCCTCTCTCTAGCAAGCTCGTTAAAAAATGAAATCGAAGCTACGATCATAGTTTTTCTTATTTGTGGCAAACTCATTAAAAAATGAAATAGAGGTTACGAGCATAATTTTCCTATCTGTAGCAAGCTCGTTAAAAAAAGAAACAAAGGCTATGAGCATAGTTTTGCTTCTCCGTGGCAAGGTTGTTAAAAAATGAAACAAAGGTCTTGAGAATAGTTCTTTTCATGTGTCAAGCTAGTTAAAAAATGAAAAAAGTCACCTCTCCTGTTACACATCAAATTTCCACACCTAGGTACCTCGCCCTAAGTGTCGCAAGTGTCTTAAAAGTGTCATACACACCTTGCTAAGTGTCACATAAACCTCACATTTGGTTTCCTATTTTAAAGGGGAGGTTGAGGATCTCATGGATGGTTGAAATATTTTCTCTTTAAAATCCTTGAGATATATTTCCTCCCTAAAATCCTTAAGAGATATTTTCTCCCTAAATATCTTGGAGATCCCATTTTAGTGGATCTGATGAGTGATCCTCTCCATGGTGGTTAAGCCTCCAAATCCTATATAATGAATGCTTTCCATGGAGAAGGGAGGCATATTAGAGGTATCAAAATTACGATCTTGGGAGCATCGTGTAAGGGCTGGACGAGGAGGAATTAGAGAGGTTGCTGCAACTACATCTATAGATTATAAGTGTATTTTTAATGTTCTCATTAATATATGCTTGGCCTATTTACTTCTAGTTTATGTATATTTACATATGCTTTTTTACTATAGATGAATTTGTTTAATCTAGTATTCTAGAGTAGGAGTTTCCTTGTGTCTCTTTGTATTTCTTGGTTTGCAGGTATCAAGCTATGTGAACGAGTTTGGAGATCAATCTCAAATTGGAGTAGCGAGGAAAAACATCGGACTAAGGTGCATTGCACTTTCTTCCTTCTCTTTCTCTTTCTGAATAGTTAAGAGAATCACAAAGGGACGTTAGTGTCCATTTTCATCTTTCTGTCTCAGTATTAGGGGTCTAGAATCCGAGGGAAGATCCACCTATTCGCAGGGGGATTTTTCTAGAACAACAACACCTCCATCCGTGAAATACTTTATCTCATATGGCCCTAGCCAATGCATTCTAAGATTCCCTGAGTGCTGCAAGTATTTATTGTCATATAGGATAACAATATCACCTACCTTTAAGTTCTTCTTCTTAACATGTCTCTCATGCCAAGATTTATCCTTTGCTTTCTGTACCTCTTGATGGAAACCATATATGATTCTATCTTCTTTTAATTCCATGAGTTGAGCCAATATTTCCTATGCTACACCTCTTTCTGTCATGTTTGTAACTGCTGCAATGCATGAACTTGGTATCAAATACTCTAGGGGAACTACTGCTTCCTATCCATACACCAATCTAAAATGTGTTTTCCCTATTATTTTCTTGCATGTAGTTCTATAAGCCCATAATATTGTTGGTACCTTCAAGTCCTAGTCATCTCCATTTACATTACAAATCTTGGTCAAGGCATTCTCCAATATCTTGTTAAATGCTTTCACTATTCCATTCACCCGAGGATGATATGGAGTGCTCTTGTAACGATGTATCTCAAATTCTTCTAGCATTTCTTGGATTGTACTTTTGATAAAATGTGTCCCCTGATAACTCATCAAAATTCTTGGGCATCTAAATCTTGTAACTACATGTTCAAATAAAAAGCGAACTGCAGTCTTTGCATTGCAATCCTTCATTGCTGCTGCCTCAACCCATTTGGTCAAGTATTTTTTCGCTGTAATAATATATCTAGCCCCCAATATTCTTGATGGTGGATTAATTGGACCTACAAATTCTACTGCCCACTTTTCAAATACTTGTAAAATTATATAAGGTATCAATGACATCTCATCCCTCCTGGATGACTTTCCAACCCTCTGACGGAAATCACAATTTTGACAGTACTCCTTTGAATCCTTGTGAACTGTTGGCCACCATAATCCTTCACGTAATACCTTCTACGCAGTAGTTTTCCCTACATAGTGTCTTCCCACAATTCCTTCATGTGCTTCTGCTAAAATTATATTCCTTTCATGCTCCATAAGACATATCCTCAAAATTTTGTTTGCACTAAGTTTGTACAAGTGACTTGCAATCAATTGGTAGTCTACAAGTCTGACTACCAAATTTTTCTTCTATGAAATATTGAATTCATTTGGAGCAATTCTTGAACTCAAAAAATCAATAATGCCATCAAAATATTCATCAACAACGTGTACTAAAAACAATTGTGCATCCGAGAAGTTGTCCTCCAAGTTACTTGGTTCCTCTCCATTATTTGTCCTGGATAGACGATCTAGCCCTACGTTCAATCTTCCAGGCTTCACCAAAACTTCAAAATCAAAATCTTGAAACAATAGTAGCCATCAACATATTCTTCCCCCCAACACTGGCTTATTGACTAAATATCTAAGAGAAGAATGATTTCTAAACATATGAAAGTGTTGAACTAACAAATACTGTTTGAATTTTTGCAATGCATACACCATGGCCAATCCTTCTCTTTATGTAGTATTGTAGTTCTATTTTGAATTTGATAACTTCCTACTTGCAAATGCTATGGGGTGATCTATATAACCTTCTCCTTGCTGTGTTAATTATTCTCCTTGCACTATTGCAGATGCATCCACATGCACATGAAATTCTTTTGACTAGTCTGGGAACACTAAAATTGGCGTTGTCACCATTTTCTCTTTCAATATATCCAAACTTTGTTGGCATTCATCATTCCACTGATACATAATGTCCTTCTTCACCAATTTCTCCATCGACACAGTAATCTATGCATACCCCCTTATAATTTTTTTGTAATACCTTGTAAGACCAAGTGTACTCTTCAACTAGCGCACTAACTTAGGTGGTGGTAAGTTAACTATGACAAAAATTTTAGTAGGATCAACCAACAAACCCTATTTACACACCACATGCCCTAACAAAATACCAAAAGGTGCGTTGAAAATGCATTTCTTAATGTTCAATGAAATATGACACTGTATACACCTGTCTAACATCAATATTAACACTTCAACATGATCCTTCATGAAGCTAAACACCGTCCAATCATCCAAATAAACTTCCAAAAAATTATGAATAAAATCCTTGAAGGCATCCACTACTACCTTTGAAAAAATTGTAGGTTCATTCTTCAACCCAAATGGAATAACTATATACTGATATGAACCCCATTGTATTGCAAATGTAGTCTTATGTCTATCTTCTAGTTCTATCCCGATCTGGTAATATCCTGAGAACCCATATGTAAATGAATAGGCTTCTTGACCTCCAACATTCCCCAAAACTTCATATGTAAATGGGGTAGGAAAAGGATCATGCAAGAAAGAATCATTTAGTTTTCTCAGATCTACATAGATCCTTATTCCCCCTTTCTTCTTTTCCTGTACTACCATAGGGATGATCCATTTTGATTCTTCCACATGTTCTATGACACCAACCTATAACATGCCAATTTTTTCTTTCACCTTCTTCTTATACACTGGATTCAACCTGTAAGGTCTCTGTCTTATAGGTCTAACATCTGGTTTCAAAGGGATCTTAATCTCTCCAAATTTTCCTACTAATCCATTCATCTCAGTAAACATCGGTAGAAACAAATCACTATACTCACGCAATAACTCTGTGATTCTTTCTACTGTTTGATTATCCCAATAATCTCCAATGCTTGTAATCTTTGAGTTTTATGCTATTCCAATGTTTACCTTCTTGATCTTCAATGGTGCAACATAATCTTCTGAATCTATGTTTTGAACTTCTACCTCTGTTTGTCCTTTGACTTTTGTAATCTTGATGTTGCACAAGTTTTCTTCTAGCGAATATTCTTCTTCTGTGACATGATAATAGTGTAGAAACTGTCTAACTGTTTGTATCTGCTGGTTCTGATACACTATCACAATCTCCACTTCTAGTTATTAAAAAATCTTATCTCTTACCAACCTTAGTGTTGTATCTATTTATGGATTCTCATGCTCAAATGTAAATGTGATCACAAAATTCTATTTCATTTCTTCCCAACTTATAGTTTCCCTATGTTGTTGTAATTCTATGTACCAATTCCTTGGAACTCCTTCTAATGTGTGAATAAAATGATTTGGCCATTCTTCTAGTGGTACTAATATCCATTGAGTTATACATCTTTCTACATGTTCTCTAGGTTTTCCAATTCCATCACACTTCTCCTCATATCTATACTCCTTCTCTGCGTCGAATCTGATGCGTAGTAATCTCTTACATTGATACCAATTGTTGATCTTCTCTTTATGTGTACCCCACCAACGAAAATGTGTATCATTCAAAGAAATATTTAATACTGGTAATCTTTGATTTTCCACTATTTATAATTCAAACTTCATTAAAAATTGTTCTAAGTCATTCTAACCATAAAAAGTAGGAGGCTCTCTTACCTATGAACCAATGCATCTTAGTGTGCGCATCATTTTGGCACATATTCTGGTAGATAATTCATGTAATCGTTGCTTCCAGTTCTCTAGTCCTCTGTCAGAGTCTGAAGTAAAAGAACTAACACTCCTCCAAATCAACATTCCATCTACATTTGGGTTGATGTAATGCTCTTTGCACATGGTAGTTCTATAGAATTGATTTATGTGTTCTATAATAATTTTTTTTGTTGCAAGTTCCACATACCTTCCTCCTTCTGAGGGATCTATTGGTGCAATAAATCTGTATTCTCCTGATTTAAAGATCATCTTTCTAGTCTTCAGATTGATAATAGCCTGGTTATCAAAAGCCTAGTCCAGCCCCAACAATGCTGGATATGGTGAAGTGTTATCTACTATGCCAATCACTTCAAAGTATGCCATTGTACACTCTCCATATAGATATATTGGTATACCCTTCAATCTACCAATTGGTACCACTCTATGATGATTTTCTAACTTCAATTGAATAGGTGAGAATCCCAATTTAGGTTCTCCCATAGCTTCCCATGTCTTCTTAGGTAAAAAATTTACTTCAGGCCCTAAGTCTAGTATGATATCACCCATATTGAAATCTTCATTATTTGTATTCAACCTAAATTCCCTACTTGTTCTTCTCTTCTTACGAACTTGATTGACTCTCTTGTGTTCTAATTTCATTTCTTCTCTAGAATTGCACTTTTCTAACAGACTCTGTAATACTTGTAAATAATTATTATCATTGAACAAATGGCTACACTTTGCTAGTTTGTAAACTTTCTCATATTACTTATTGATTCTAATGGCTACTCTCTACTGGTTTGATCAAACAATGAAAGCATGTTAGACAATGGTATATAATCTACTAGATTTGTTCCTGAAGTTGACACAATGTTCTCCTTCAAAATATCATGTCTAGATTCTTTGGATGTCTCCTTTTATTTGCGCACATCAAACTTCTGTTCAGGTGAGATATTCTTTCTAACCCACTGGTACTGATCCTGATCCTTCTTTTTTTCATTTTCTCCTATCTTGGATCCACCTCTAGTAACTATGGTGTTGATATTATTCCCATCCTCTTCTCTGTTTTCCACAAAAATCCATCGGACATTCTGATTTTTTTGGTTTCTTTTATCCTGTATCTTTACCATAAGTATTGGATAGTCTTCTGTCTCATGGTCTGTTGCACTACAATACATACATGTCGTAGGTGGTTGTGGAAAATATCTTGCATAATGTCTAGGTTTCTGACAGTTGTGACAAACTACTGGTCCTCTACATCCTCCAAATCATGTTTCTTCATGACCTCCACCTCTAAAGTCTCTATTGTTTCCTTTATTGTCTTCGTGCAGTATATTATACTATGGTGCCTAGTTGTACTGCAATTGTGGATTATTGTACTGTGGTGGCGCTGCACACTGTTGCGCATGGTTATACTATGGTGGTGCTCCAAATTTTTGCATGTTATTATACTTCAGCTGTCGCGCAGGTTTTTCTATCATCAATTCATCTTGTACCCTATAAGTATCTGATGTCCACTCCTTCATTATCTCCAAGGTTCTACAATCCTTGTCTTCATGTCCAACTGACTTGCAAAAATTACAAAATGTAGTCTTTGGTGCTATTTGATACTTCTGCATCATGGGACAATTATAAGGATGATGTCCATGTGTTATACATATCTTGTAGCATGGTCCTCCTAGGGGTAAACGATTTAGAATTCCTATCCCTAAGTACTGTGCAAGGGTTGGGAACTCATTCTTATGATGGCCTTCTATTCTACAAAATGTGCACCATACATATTCCCTCTTTTCCTTTCCCTTATTCTGATTCCATTGAAATGTTAAGTTCTTTAGGTATGCTATCATCTCTTCCACAGCTGGATCTGTATGATTATACTGATTTTCCTTTAGTTGCAAAGCTTCTTGTAAGGCATCAACCTAGGTTTGGAACTTTTGCTGCCTCAAAGGATACTTCAAATGTGCCAATAAATATTTAGCAAATAAATGTCTATGTTGCATATCAGTAATAGGATACTTCAACTTACCTTTTATCCTATTGAGATCCTGATCAAATTCCCATATTGACTAACCCATCTTCTGCTTAATCTCTATCATTTCATTCATGAACTGATCCTATGAACTAGGTTTTTGAAATTCATTGATCAATTTCTTCTTCACATCTGTGAAATTTGTAGGTACTCCCATTGGATTATTTACTGCGATACCCATATACCATTCTAACACGCAGTCTCTGAATTTTATTTCCAATTGTTAAACCTTTGTATCTTCTTATGAAATCTACTTATTTTCCCAAATCTTCTCACAAATAAACACATTTTTTTTCTGGGTGATCTGACCCTTCTCCCCGGAACTATGGTAACCAAATATTTGGATCTTGTCCTGCCATTGTGAAGTTTGTTGCACTACCACCGCTGTGTAGTTTAGATACTTGAATGCTACTAGATGAAATTATACTTCTTCTTGAATTTTTGTTGGACCCACATCTTACTGAAATCCTTCTACCACTAATCACTTGTTGTCTGAACATTTCTTCTTTTTTAGATGTCTTAGTCACACATGGGGTTGTGGGTTCCACACTAATTCAGATCTGGAATGGAGAGCCTTCTTTTGCACTGGACCCCTAACCTCTGGTTTTCCTCTCATATGTGGTGCGTAGTATTTCCTCAATCTACCTCATCGCACAAATATCCTCTACCTCTTTGTCATCACTGCCCAAGCCCTCTTGCTCGACTACTGACCTCTTTTTCTTATTGATCTTATACTGGTAGGGTCTTCTACTACACATCACTCTTGCTCTTTCTGTTATCTCCTTGGTTTGTTCCTCATACATCATAATATGGTCCATTGCTTCCTTCTTCTATTCTCTGTCCATAGCCATCTGCATATCTCAAATCTTCTTTAGTGCTTCCCCTAGCTCCCCCATGCATGCAGAGTGATTTAGTTGTTTGGCTCCATTGTCATCACTCCTTTATCATGCAATAAGATCTTGATCAATGTGTAAAGTGACCTTATGTACCTCCCTCTTGGTCCCTTTTGAAATTCCTGCTCTGCAGTAGTGTAAGACTTCGCAATATCGATTGCAAATTTAGTAATAAACCCTGCAACAATACTATCTAACCAGAAATCCACTGCACACGTGAATTTATTATTGACCCTTTCCAACTGCACAATGTTCTTAGTAGTCCATTATATTGGCCTTATCCGATTAGTCAGATGAGTATCCTTCAATCTCAATAACCACTCCTGTAATAACTATGGAAAATAAAAAAAATATGCCTCATGCAAATCATTAAACACATACCTCTGTAGATACGGGCGTGGTGTATACCTGTAGCTTCTATTATCTTTTTGCGCAAACTTGATCTTCTTTGTCTCTAACCATCTTTCAATCTGTTTCTTTGTATGGTTCCACAGCCTAAAAAACGTCGTCTACCACTGTATTCTCTTCAGAAAATCCCATCCAATCCGCTCTGCTGAGTTCTAATCGAAAACAAAACCATTTGTTGGATGTATGGGCTGACTCGGGTTCTACCTTAGTTCTCCAAGAAAACCATAGAATCCGTCGACCCCTCTAGTAGACCAGAAGGAAACAGTGCACAAAGAGTGAACAATGTAGTCTCACCTGAGATGACTTGTGGGTGATTGCATGACCCAAGTGTCTGTAATCATGGAAGGGATGGAACTCATGGGAATGTTAGGAATATTATTACTTCTTTTACTTCAACATGCATTCTACCATACCATCATTTAGATCTACCATTTATTCATCCTTTAACATTCATTCTTTAGAAAATAACATGTGTGTTGTAAATTAACCTTAACATATTCATATCTTCATTCATTCAACATAAAATCATGTCAAAGAAATAGATAAGATAAACACACATAGAGACATCATCTTTTACCATGGTTCACCACCTTGGACTATGTCCACAAAGATCTTCTTCTTATTTATTTTTCTTCATCAAAAGTTTTGCATTGCGGGCATTACAAAAAAGGTTTAACATACTTCATAAGGCTAACCAGTGTAGCACCAAGCTCCTCAGCTTGCAACCTGACCCTCAATTACACTCCATCTGACTCATCATCACTATATCTCCTAAGATCATACAACAAAACTGATTACTTCAAAAATCAGAATGGTTCTCAAAAAGATACTCTAAGCATGTTCAAAAGATTGATCATTTCTCCTATCCTTATACAACCTATATTTATACTTAAAAATTGGGTAAAAATCCTTACATTATAATAAAAAAACCTAATTCTAAGTGGACTCAACTTGTCCATGTTCTAACTACCTTCACAGACTAATCCACAATTCCATTGTGCTGATTTTACTTTGTTCCCTCCGCATGCTACTTCCTTGATCCATTCTTCGTTGTTTCCTGCGTTGTATCTTGAACCTTACCCAAAATAACCTTCTCCAACAGATCTTCCTTCAGTTCTTCATTATCCTTATGTAATTTGGATAATTCAATGTTTTTTTCTTCCAAAGTTCTTATTTTAATCCCTCAATTCATCTTTAATTTAATGCACATCTTGTGCTTTTACATATGTTATGAAACTCTTTGAGAATGTATTTACAAACTCCTGTCATATTGAGCATATTTGGATTCTTTTATCAAGACTATTCCACTCCTAAGATTCACCTTCAAAATAAGTACTTGTAGTGGACTTCTATACCTTTTCTTTGACTCAAACCATTCTTTAACATTCATTCTTCAGAAAATAACATGCATGTTGTAAATTAACCTTAAAAGATTCATATATTCATTCATTCAACATAAAAGAAGATCAAATAAATAAATAAGAGAAACACACATAGAGACACCATATTTTACCATGGTTCACCCTCCCTTGGGCTACGCCCAAATTTTTTATTTTCTTATTTATTATTCTTCATCAAAAGATATGCGTTGCGCGCATTACATCAAATGTTTATCATACTATGTGAGGCTAAGCAGTGTCACACCAAGTTCCATAGTTTGCGACCTGACCCTCAATTACACTCCATCTGACTTATCATCACTAGATCTCCTTAGATCATACAACAAAACTGATTACTTCAAAACTATGAATGGCTCTCAAAAAGATACTCTAAGCATGTTCAAAAGATTGATCATTTCTCCTATCCTCATATGACCTATATTTATACTTCAAAAGTGGGTTAAAAACCTTATGTTATAATCCAAAACCCTAATTCTAAGTGGGCTCAAATTTTCCACATTCTAACTGCATTCGTGCACTAATCCACAATTACGTCATGCTGATTTTCCTTTGTTCCCGCTGCGCACTACTTTCTTGGTCTATTCTACCTTGTTTGTTGTGTTGTATCTCGAACCTTACCCAAAAAAACCTGCTCCAATAGGCCCCCAACACTTACCTGTGGATTTTCCCAATCCCCTCAAGAAGTGTGTGCATCCTACAACGATTTCTCCAATGCCTGGAACTTCTTTGTCAGTTCATCGACTTGTGTCTTCTCCTACACACTCTTTTCTATCAGGGTCTCCACCAGCTGTATTGTTATGTGATCCTTCAACACTTATATACTTTTTGAGTGTGCCTACTCTAGTCTTCCTTTCTCTATTTCCAACTCTGCTATCATTTTCTCTACTTGTTCTTGTAATGTCTCCAATTGAGCATGTCTTGTATGCTTTTCTCCTTGGATTGTCTTCAACTCTGCTTGCATATTTTTTATTTCCTGTGCTCCCTTCATTCCCTTCGATATAAGAATTTCCTTCTACCTTTGCTTTAAATCTTGAACTGCATTGTTTACTTTTTCTTCCCTCTTATCCAACTGTTGGATCCCTTCGTCTTCTTCTAGGGTCATCCATATACACACTGTATTTTCATAGAGTTGTGCTACTTCTTTCACCTCCCGCGTGATGATATCTGTGTGTTCTGTTTCCTGTTGCTCCCTCTCTAATATGACCTATGGATGGGTAGTTGGTGTTAGCTTCTCATCCAATTCTATTACCTACTTCTTATAACTATCCATCATCCACTCTATCCTTTGGGTATTTTCTTCTATGCTGAGCTCTTCTGCTAGTGCGCTCTCTGGAATAGTTTGAAAGACTTTCTCAAGTCTTTGTTATAGATTGTCTATGTGTTGTTTTTCTTCATCTCGCTCAATATGCACTTATTTGAGAGCTATATCTAATACCTCCTTCTCTTCCTTGGTTGTCTCCAAGTTTGTTTCCTCTATCCTAGCCCTTGATTTTACTTCTTGTGCAATGCTCATCTGCAACTTATACAATGCTTTGGTTGGAATCTTGGATAGAGCCAAGTACAACTATTCTATGTCCTTTAGTTTCTTCTACGTTGTTCCCTAATTAATCTGTAGCATCTCCTGAGTGATCTATAAAATGTTACTACCCATTAGCATTGCTTGTATTGTCCCTTTTTCTTTTGGAGTATGCTCCTACTATGATGAGTCTTTATGCTATTCTGTTCCTTTCTAATGAACAAAATTAATCCGGAGGCTTCCCAAAGTCTCCTTAACCTCCATCAAAATTTTCATAATTCCTTCTCTTTGTGACTCTGTGATGTAGATTGCTTTTTCTCCTTAGTCTTTCACCTTATCTTCTACTAACTCTATGTCATGTTCAGTGATTGTGAGCTCAAGGCCTTCTTTTGTTCCTTCATCTTCTTCCTATGTTATCCTATATGCATTGTTGATTTCCTCTTTGTTTGTGTTTCTGTTTTCACAGGTTTCTTTACCTCTAGTGGTTTTCTAGTCCTTGTCTCGTGGGTTGGGATGTTATCTTTTTTCTGCACTCCCCTGTTTGTTATTTATGTGTGCTCAATTCCTAGCACTGAGGCCCTTGGTACTGTTTACTTATTCCTTGGCTTCTTGAATATCGTCTCGCTTTCTGTGCACTGTGAGGATTTTTGGGTATCGAATTTTGGGCTACTGGAGTTTTGCGCCATGCCAACTTCTGTTTGTTGTTTTCCCTTTGCTCCTTTATTTCCATCCACTAGTACCTTCCATTGATCTGGCCATTCTGCTATTACCCATTGGAATTCTTCCATTGTGATGCAATACTCCATCTTTAACCATGTATTCTTAGGGTATCTTCTGGCTTGTATCCATATATTATGCCTTGATGCCTTGTGATGCATAATTTATTCTTAGGGTCTGCCTAACCTCCCGGTCTATTGATCTTCAATTTATTTGAGTCAAAATGGCTCCTTCGGGTTCCTGCTAGATCCTTCAACTTATATATAACCAGATGTCCTTTTTAGAAGTTACACTTGCATGAACAAGTGCTAGGCATGAACCTCCACTCCACGTGACCACTGGTGTGACCACAACCTGTTGGAAATATGGCTACAACAGAGATGACGCAGATGATCAAGGTTGTCATTGATGGCAATCGATTGTTTATGAAGAACAGATGCTGAAACATGCTGCAACACAAATGCAAACACAGACGCTGAAAAACAGTGCTGAAA
>ML848098.1:11546-34053 GCA_009831015.1 Picea engelmannii | reverse complement strand
TCACTCAGAAGAATGTGATGGTAACAACCCTTCATTTAGCATGTGTTAATTAACTAAATGAACCACCATTTGTTCTTTTGATGCAATTGGGTGATATATCTTCATGCTAGAAACTATGATTGGATGGGAAGATGAACAACCATCATACGTGTGAACGAAACAATCGGAATATGGAAGGGAAAATGAGTTAGCATTCGAAGAGTCCGAGAGGGAATTCGAACAACCATAACTTAGCTTATAAATAACCCATTAATAGACAAAAGAAAAGGTGGTTAGTTTGAAAGTGAAGGAATGACATATTCAGAATTAAAGTGTTCCTGTTCAAGCTTAGATCATGTTTTGAATGACTTATTTAATATAGTGACAATAGTTGGAGACATAACCAAGAGAATGAAGCTTGTTCAAAGTTTGATAGCCAATTCTTATTTTGGATGAAGATTGCACACCGAGACAATCAAAGGAAATGTTGTAGCAAGCATAGTCTCGTGCACAATGTTCTTTGCTCGTTACAAATTTTATAATTTGTAGTTCTCTTCTTTTAGAAGAATCGATAAAGCACAACTGAAGCCATTCCATTGCCAGAATTTTTCCAAAGTGGGTTTCTCCAGACTAAATTTCGGTGTCCTATTGTTAATGGTTGAGTGTGTTGTTCACTTAATTTATGTTCTTTCTTTTATGCAATTAAATAGAACAAGCACATTTACCATGTTATATTAAACAATAATAAAAGTTAGTCCAGGATCCATTGTGATGAATTGGTTAGCAGGATACCCACTACCATTTACAGGTCAATGCACTTCTTTGAGTTTAAGGCCATGATTCAGTATTTATATTATAAGCACAAACTACTCAAGTTGAGCAAAGATAGGTTCCTCGTTATTGCTTCTTGTATGAGCAATGGTCACTACAGAGTTAAAAGAGGTTGCTCTAGATATTATGAGGTTTGGCTTAATTATTGGAACATAAAATAAAACAATCAAATTAGTAATATTGACAACATGAAAACTAACATCAATACGAAGTTTAAAGACGAGCCTTAAAATGACAATGTCATCTTTAATGCAAGGAAACTAAGATAAATATATCTTAGTTTCCTTGCATTAAAAATGACATTGTCATTTTAAGGCTCGTCTTTAAACTTATGCCAAAACCAATTTTGCACAGCTCTGTGAATTTCAGCCCTAGCCATCTGAGCCTATCTACTGTCTCAGATTGCTTGTTGCCTTTGTTTTGGGGACAGGGTGACCATTGTTTTCGCTAGCTAGTAGAACTCCATCACGCGAAAGACCTTGGTGTCTCACGACCTAGTGTACCCAGTATCCCAAACCCATTCCTTGAACTCCTTCTTAATCAGTGCATTCAAGGGGATGCTATTGAAGTATATATGCTTGGCATGTTCATCCCCTTTTTCAGCTTCTATGCCACCCATTCTGGTTCGACTCTTTAATGTTGGATCCCTCTTTCGTCTAGCTCCTCTCCTACTTGTCTCTCACTAGTCCCCAGTCTTTTAGTTAGCCATCTTCACCTATGTTTAAAATAATGTGCCACATCATTGAACTATCGTGAGTACCCCCCCTACCTCAGGTGATTCTCCTCAATTTCTGAGTGTTCGCCACCCGAACGGTCTCCAACTTCCACTTTCCCTTTCTCCTCTCCCACTGCTCCCGCAAATCTGCCTAGGCTTTCCTACAGAGCGAGAACCCAGAGGTTACGACCCATAATCCCTCTCCGTGAAACCAAAACCTACCAATAGGACTTGATAATATCCCCATATTAGCACATGGTATATCAAATTGTCCACTACAAGAGAGGGCCCTTCATGCTTCGATGTTTATAAATAGCACCCCACCCTAGCCATTATCATAATTAACACTACATTCATTGTTGGAATTCCTCTTCTCCACAGTTGTATCCTCTGTGTACTAGCCATCCTGGATAAATCAAAAATGCAGGTACTCCAAACCTCCTCATAAACATTCTCCTTGAACTTGTATTTTCCACACGTTCCACCTGTGACGAATTGCATCAATGTTTTGAGTGGGGGGGGGTGGTGTTGTGTTCACCATCTCCCATCTATCTTATACCCGATGTCCCTCCCATAGAGGTTCTCTTTGCTAGGGGATATGAATACTCTAGGTGGTAATAGGGTTCCACGCGTGGGAGGCCCTAGACCCATTTGTCAACACCCCATTTGGGAAAGGAAACTAAGATATTAGAAAGATTGCATACATCCTAATTCCATATATTAAAATAATTTTCCAACATTTAGAGCTTAAAGAATATTAGACATATGAATATATAATATGTACATGTATCTTTATTATGCATTCAAGTTAATTTTTTATGCCCACACCTTCCCATATTCCCGCTATTTTTTCCTCGTGAGGTAAGGGAACATAATTGTTCCCCTAACTTTAATCCCCTTACTAGCTAGCAATAGTTGATCCTTTTTATATATCTCATTCCTTCTCTTTCTACACACATTGTCTTTCCCCTCTATGGAGGCAATAGTCTAATATATGGAGCATCTTGTCTCTCTTTCCCCACCAAAGAGGAGAGAGTGGAAATAACGGCATGCCACCTGTCTCTCATGACCTAGATAGGCATACAAGCATGCCCACCTTTTTAAAAAAAAAAACATTAGGAAAATGATTTTATTTAAAAAGTTGTAGCCCAAGCATACAAAGGAGAGTTACAAAAGGATGACCAGCCATAGTACGAATGTTATGATTCTTAGTGATAGTTTCTAGATGACTGATTACATTTTGTCCAAATTAGGTTAGAATTCCAAATTCCATAGTTGCAAACCAAAAACTTACAAAATAAAATGAGGAACACATAGTGAAAAAAGATGAAGAGGGAGCAATAGTTTCCCTTATCTTTTGGTTCTTCCATTCCTTCTTGTTGAGAAGTAAATTGTTGAGTTCCAACACCTAAAGTAACATGAGCAAGACTTAACTAAAGCCATGGAGGCTCTGAAGTCGAGGTGGAGGCCATCATGTCCTAATGTTGCTTCGACTACACTAAGTCCTGATGTTTCATTAACTCTCCAATTTTTTTTGCCAATGTATCCAAATTTTCTTGTTTTGTTACCATTGTTTCCATTAGTAAGTCTATTAGGGACCTAATCTCCCTAACCACTCACGTAGGTAGAATAATATATTTTATATGTAATAAACGTTGACATTAGTTAATAAGGCCTATTTAATAAATGTGAATAAGTCAATGTAAGAAGACCTAATAGAAGCTTCCACTTCTAGAGAGATCTTCCTCTAGAATGTTCTTTATAAGATATAATTAGTATAAATAAGAGTAGGAGGCATGAGAAGTCTTTGTCTTGAGATTTATTGTAATATAGCTATGCTTTGCTGGAGGTTGCCCCCTCGAAGAGACAAGTGAACATTACTTTATTTCAATAAAGGTATTATTGATGGTATTGTTATTCTCAATATTTTCCTGTTCCATTGGTATTCGTTGAATATTCTTTTTTCTACATATTACATTACTTCTGGTACCTTACAAGTGGTATCATAGCACTTTCCTTGGCAAGAATTGTGGGTTATTTTTTTTCCAAGGTAGAGACGTGTACTGCCAACGTCTTTAAAGCATAGAGATTTGTCGTTCAACAAGTAAAACTACGGTGGGAAAGACTACACGAAGGAAATACAAACGGTTTCACGGGGTTACTTAAAAACCAAAGTTTTACCTTGTTGGAAACCTTTGTAACCCTTGTTCGTACCCCTTGAGCAGTACCACATCAGACAAAATCTGTACATAGCCATCACTCCCACATACCGACAGGTATATCGAGAGTCCCCTAGGTCTCTTGAAACCAGCCCTAGATCGACCAATTGGTCCCCCGACAATTATAGTGCCACCGAGAACAACACTCGAGAAGATACTCTCTAGTACCTCGGTAATCGGGTAGTATGGCTAAGGGTACGGTCGAGCCTCCTTAGTCGGTGCCATGAGATATTGGGCCAAGTACTATTGTTTGACCCTCTATGTATACCAGAGAGTTATATCACAGGGAAAACCCTTGTCCACGGGCACCTTGAAAACCCTAACCTGGGGGGAACATACCAGACAAATAATAGAAAGGATATTTTGGTCGCGCAACATTGCCTCCTACATTCTAGCTGTGAAATTACTACACATTTTTTCCTATTAAGAAGCTCAGCATTTCGACATTGAAGTATTATTCAGGTCGAGGTATAACTTCGCGGGAGTAAAAAAAAACAGTATAGTGGTCTCGTTGACACCCTTATTTACAACCTATCCCATTACATTCCCCTTTTCATGCTAATCTTTATGGTACCTATCACTTATAAGCCTTTCTTTTTATGTGGTCCCACCCACCCTTCTCAACACCCTTATTTGCCATATATCCCATTGTCTTTCCCTTCTCGCTCTGGTCGAATTCATATATCTCACCTATCCACCTTTTTTCGGTGGACCCATTTCCCCTTACAAGCACCCCACCTCTCCAAATGGCCAACACTTGCAACCAAGACCTGTAAGTTGCCATCAAGGAGAACATCCAAGTGAGTTCTAAAATTGCTTCCATCAATTCTAGATTTGCACAATTCCAAGACCAAGTCTAGTACAAATTTGAAGCCAGGGATACCAAATTCACGAGTGAATTTGACACCCTCAAATTCGTTGTCAACCAGTTGTTGAATCGATCCCAGGGCCCTTCCTTATTAGAAAAATTGTCCCACTTAGATGGTGTTGACTCCTCCCATTCTATGGTCTTTCAATCCAACTCCTTTCATCGTGACTCTCGTCTTCCCGAAGTTAAGGTCAATAAATTTGATGGCTTTCATCCCACGGGTTGGGTCACTCAAATGGAGCATTATTTTTCTTTGCATGGCATTACTGATGAGTTGGCAAAAATTTGTTATGTTGTTCTCTATTTGGATCATGAATGGTGGCAATGGCGTAAAAATGCACACCAGGGTATGTTTCTTGGACCCAGTTTGTTGTAGAGCTCTATGAATGCTTTGACACCGAAACCCACTATTTAGGTCGTTTGACCAAGTTGAAACAATCGAGCATAGTGGAACAATTTATATTCGCCTTTCAGCACTTGGCCTTCAGAATAGAGGGCATGATAGATGAGGCCTTCTTCTGGAAATGCTTTAACAATGGTCTAAAGGATGAAATCCAAGCCTAGGTCGTCATGACTCTCCCTCATACTTGGTTGGAAGCTACCAAACATGCCAAAGAAACACAACAGGTTGTCTTTTCCCAGGACCACAAACCCTCTTTTCTTCCTCACCCTTGTCCTACCAATCATGCCCCTCCTACCACCCCTCTCAAGGTCCAAAAATTAACTCGGGCATAAATGATTGAATGCCAACTCAAGGGTCTTTGTTATAATTGTGATGACAAATATTTTCTCAGGCACAAGTGTAAGGAATAAAATCATTCTATGGCCATTTTCGACGATGTTGTTGATGAGGAGGTTGAAGTCCCCCCTGTGGAATAACTACCCCCTCCAGATGCTCCTACTCTGCCCACTGACCCACCAGAAGTTGAACCGTTGCTTTCTTTGCATGCCCTCACTGACTTCTCTGCTCCCCGAACCCTCAAGCTAATTGGCTACATTAAGCATAGGAAAGTTATCATCCTTGTTGACAGTGGCATCACCCATAATTTTATTCATTGTCGCCTTGCCCAAGAAATCAATTGCTATATCTGTGTCATCAACAATTTTCAAATCATGATTGCCAATGGTAGTTCCATGAACTATGGTGGGCGTTATGAAAATGTGTGCCTACAAATTGGTCAATACCACCCTAAATCCCATATGTTTGCTATCGACATGGGTGGTTGTGACATTGTGCTCAGTGTTGAATGGTTATGTACTCTAGGCCCCATTCTCATGAATTTTAAGGAGTTAACCATGCAGTTCCAGTAGGAGGGACAACAATATCAGTTCCAAGGAATCACGTCAGACTCCCCTGAGATTATCAGTTCCCGTCAAATGGAAAAGATCCTAAAAAAAGGTCATTCGGGCATTATTGCCCAACTCCATTCCATTCAAGCAGTTGAGACACCCTCTGTGCATCTTGACCTCCAATCTATCATATATGAACACCAAGTTGTTTTTTCCACTCCCCGAGGACTTCCCCCTTCCCATGGTGTTCATGATCATTCCATTCCTCTTGTCCCAGGAAATCTTCCTCCCAATGTTCGCCCTTATCATCATCCCTTTGCCCAAAATAATGAAATTGAGAAAATTGTTCAAGAATTGCTCGACGTTGGTGTTATCCGTCCTAGTACCAACCCTTATTCTTATCCCATGGTCATGGTCCTTAAGAAATAAGGCACTTGGCGCATGTGTCAATACTTTCGTGCCCTGAACAAACTCACCATCAAAGACAAATTTCCCATTCCTATCACTGATAATCTCGTGGATGAATTGAGCGGTGCTCGATACGTTTCTAAACTTGATCTCCATTCTAGCTACCACCAGATACATATGAAAGAAGAAGACATTCCTAAGTCAGCATTTAGAACTCATGCGGGTCACTATGAGTTCTTAGTCATGCCATTTGGCTTGTGTAATGCCCCCTACACTTTCCAAAGTCTCATGAATCATGTATTTCATCCTTTTCTCCATCATTTTGTCTTAGTTTTCTTTGATGGTATTCTCATCTATAGTAAAACTTGGACATCCCATCTCACCCATGTGGATCAAGTTCTCCATCTACTCTCTCAACACCAACTTTTCCTCAAACAATCTAAATGTGCCTTTGCAGCCTCGAAAGTGGAGTACCTAGGCCATATTGTTGGAAAGGGTGGTGTAAGGGTGGATCCTACGAAAATTGAAGCTATGCAAGATTGGCCTCGCCTTAAAACTCTTAAGAGATTGTGTGGTTTTCTGGGTTTAACGGGCTATTATCGCAAGTTTTTTCAGAATTATGGCAAAATTGCAACACCTCTCATTGCTCTCCTTAAAAATAATGTTTTCACTTGGACTCTAGCAGTTGATCAATCCTTACAGGCCTTGAAAGAGGTTATGTGCACGATTCTTGTCCTAACACTTCCAGACTTCACCAAGACTTTTGCCTAGGAATGTGATGCTTTAGGGAAAGGAATTGGGGTAGTCCTCATGCAAATGGCAAGCCTTTGGCCTTCACTAACAAACAACTTTCAGATAGACATTTGGGCTAATCAATCTATGAAAAGGAAATGTTGGCTATTATACATGACATGGATCTCTGACATCCTTATCTCTTAGGGCAAGGCTTCCATATTACAATTGATCACCAAAGGCTCAAGTATTTTTTGGAACAATGAATTTCATCCTCGGAGCAACAAAAATGGGTGGCCAAGCTATTTGGATATGATTATGAGATCATTTACAAGAAGGGAAAAGAAAATGTGGTTCCTGACACTCTTTCCAAGAAGTATGAAGAAGAAGGATCCATCTTTTCCCACTCCTTCATTGTACCATATTGGCTCCACGATGTTCGCTAGGAATGGCTAGAAGACCCCAAAATTTCTCGCCTTATCCAACAATTGCAAGACCAATCTCCAGCTTCTCTAGGGTACTCTTGGCACAATGATGAGATTCACTACATATGTCGTATGTATTCAAGCAAATAGTCACAACTTAAATTCACGGTGCTCTTTGAGGTTCATGCTTCACCCACAACTTGGCATTCAGGGTTCACCAAAACCTATTAAAGGGTCAAACATTCTTTTTTATGGGATGGTATGAAATAGGACATCCGCACCTTTGTGGTTGAATGTGTTGTCTGTCAGCGCGACAAGGGAGAAACAGTCAAAGCACCAGCACACTCCATTCGCTTCTAATTCCCTCTGCTATTTGGAGGGATATTTCTATGGATTTCATTGTTGGCTTACCGAAATAGGGCAATAAGATAGTCATCATGGTGGTATTTGATCATCTTTCCGAATATGCTCATTTTTGTGCTCTTCAACACCCATTCACTGCATCCACAGTGGCTCAAATTTTCATGGATAATATCTTCAAACTTCATGGCATGCCTCATTCTATTATCTCTCATAGGGATCCCACTTTCAAGAGCAATTTTTGGCAAGAATTGTTCAAGCTCTAGGGCACCCAATTGCATCTCAGCACTGCCTATCATCCCTAGACTAATGGAAAAACTGAAGTTGTCAACAAGTGTTTGGAAAAATATTTGCGATGTTTTGCATCCGACAGACAAAATCAGTGGGCTCAGTAGTTTCCCCTAGTTGAATGGTAGTATAACACATCTTACCACACAAATACTCGCATGACTATTTTTGAAGCAGTCTACTGAGAAAATCCATCGTCGATTCTCTCATACATGTCAGGTGTCTCAAAGATTCAGAAGGTTGACAAAAATCTTACAGTTCGAGAGGTCGTTCTTTGTACCCTCAAAGAAAATTTGGTCATGACTCATAATTGCATGAAGCAACAAGCTGATCAAGG
Source organism: Picea engelmannii (assembly GCA_009831015.1). Classification (NCBI taxonomy): domain Eukaryota; kingdom Viridiplantae; phylum Streptophyta; class Pinopsida; order Pinales; family Pinaceae; genus Picea; species Picea engelmannii. Next base: position 25,601 of record ML848098.1, on the reverse strand, counting down.
TCGTTTTGAACATCAATTTGTTGAAGAGGACCAGGTGTTTCTTCATCTACAACCTTATAAGAAGACTTCACTGAAAGTTGAACACTATTAGAAACTTGCTCCCAAATTTTGTGGTCCTTATACAATTCTCAAGTGAGTCAAGCATATAGCCTACCAGTTAGCTCTGCCCAATAATTCTAAGCTCCATCATGCTTTTCATGTCTCATGCTTAAAGAAGGCGATTGGAACTAAGTGCTAAACTCAAACCAGTCTTCCTAAGTTGGATGAAGAAGGTTCCATTTGGTTGTATCCCTAAGTAAACTTTGACCAGTGTGAGCATCATCTTCGTCATCGCACCATCAAAGAAGTTTTAGTGCAGAGGAAAGATACAACTCCAGAAGATGCCACCTGGTAGTTGACCACCATTTTGCAACAATTTCCTCATCTCAAGCCTTGAGGACAAGGCAATTTTTCAAGGGGGAGGTCATGTTAGGGACCTAGCCTCCCTAACCCCTCACGTAGGTAGAATAGTATATTTTCCATGTAATAAAGGTCAACATTAGTTAATAAGGCCTATTTAATAAATGTGAACAAGTCATTGTAAGAAGACATAATAGAAGCTTCCGCTTCTAGAAATATCTTCCTCTATAATGTTCTTTAGAAGATGGAATTAGTATAAATAAGAGTAGGAGGCATGAGAATTCTTTGTCTTGAGATTTATTGTAATAGAGATCTGCTCTGCTGAAGGTTTCCCCCTCAAAGAGACAATCGAACATTGATTTCTTTCAATAAAGGTATTATCATTGGTATTGTTATTCTCAATATTTTATTATTCCATTGGTATTTGTTGAATATTCTTGTTTATGCATATTACATTAATTCTGGTACCTTACAAAGTCAGTTTTAAGGTTGAGGCTGAAGTTGATTTTATTTGTCTCTTGGATGTGAATATGAAGAGTATTGAACAATTGTGTGAGTGCGATCTTGAATCATTGGAGGAAGGAGAGGATAACTTGAAGATCCTCAAGATACACATTTTACACTCCTATATCAACCAATTGAAATTTTTGAGTCGAATTTGTTGCTTGTGGTAATGGCCCAAGTTGAAATTCCCCCTCGTAATTGCCTGGAATAAAATAGTAATGCAAAGTGAAAATTTCAAATGCATGAAAGAGACCAAACTCAGCAAAGAGTCACTGCTTTCCACACTGAAAATGAAATTCCAAAAAATTGGATGAACCAACACCACGAATTTGACCAGATACCAATGCGAAGTGATGAAATGGAACTTAAGGATCCTTACGAACCATAGAAGCAAGTTTCTAGAATGAATCCCATGACAAACTACCAACCCAGGCCAACTATCAAAATCCCAAATTGAACTGATGAGTGATGAAGGTAGAGCCAAAAGAAATTTTAAGATTATGACAAACCTGAAGACTGGGGATAGATGAAAGGGTGGAACTTCACTAAATCGCCATGACTCAATTTCTCCATGCAGGTGTTGATCATAATTTGACTGGATACGAGAGCAAGGAAGTGACATTATCACACCTTGATGAATGAGGAGCAGGGTGGGGGGATCATTACTTGAGATGGGTAGTAAATGGAAATGTCTTTTAGGGGCAGGGCGATGATGTATGAACCAATTGTGCTACACGTGGGAGCCTTTATCATGATCATCCTCCATCTATTGCCATGATTCGATCGACCAATGAATGAATTGACTAAGGAATAAGAGGTTCATAACTAGAATTGTTAGAGCCACCCCCCGCGCATATTTAATAATTGCCAAGTTTGTTTTTCAATCAGTTTCTCCATTGTGTTCCCGAAGCACATGGAACCACTTCAATGTATCAAAATTCCAACATAAATATCATATTTTTTCTAGAATTCAGACTATATGAATCTCGTATGGAAGTGAATTGTAGACCATATGCTGAATTATTAGACAAAAATCCCCCAAGACTATTAAATTATTGACGTGCATGAAGAGAGCTAGAGTGACTCCTTTCATTAAAGTGTATGTTTTTGCTTAGTTATTTGTCATAACCCCAAGGTACCATTCATAAGTATGTTCTAGTTCCCCCCATGGCTATATATATCCCCTCTTGCACCTGCCTCTTCAAGATTTCCTTTTGAAGCTCCATCGAAAAAAAGAAGGAAAGAATTATGTTAGATTTTCCATTTTCCAAATTCCCGAGGATTCATTTGAAGTTGCCAGCTTTATCTACTGCAATTTTTTGGTACCAATAACATGGAGGAGCCCAAATTGAATTGTTTCCACCTTTCTGCTTCATTAATTTCCAACTCCTAAGTTACTTTCTCCTACACTCCTTTAATTCTTAAAAAAATTGCTAACAGAAGCTTGGCCCTCATGGCTACCTATTCTGAGAGAACAAACTTTTGCTAAAAAATTGCATTAATTCGGGCTAGCCAAATTTTCCAATAGACATATTTTGGAATGGCCATCCAGATACATTTGAAGAGATGCTTCTTGTTGGGAGATCCTTGATAATGATTGTCCCACTTGTTAAATATATTGTTCGAATTTCTTGGTTTTCTTCATCTGGATATCAAGCCTGCTAGTACATGTTGCCAAAACTACTTTGTATATTCACATTCCAAGAAAATATGGTGCATTGATTCCTACGCCTTTTTACATAAAACACACTAGGAAGGCCCTTGTATCCCTATCTTGCATAAATTATCTGCCGTGAGGATTTTCCTATGGGCCAAAGTCCATTAGAAAAGATTTATTTTTGGAATCCCATTAGTATTCCAAATATTTTTCCATAAAGAATCTTTGGAAGAAGGGATAAACTTTGCCGACTGATATTGATGTCCTTGCTTTATAGTGTAATTGAAATATCCCCAACCCATATTATCGAAAAGAGATAACCTGTGAGGTACACAACTCCTCAAAGAATATGCTAATTGAGAGGTGAGGGCCCTTATATTGGTAGGAGGATGCCCGAAAAACCATCCACACAAAACCCCATCATTTTTCCAAGATGATATGTCAAAAAGGGTGGTTTTGTTTTACTAAGTAGACCATTGTTGAAGAGGATCAAGATCCGATATAGTCGTAAGGGTTGGATATCTCATTATATTATCTATCCATATATGAGTTTTCTTTCCATTTCCATGAATCCAAGTGAGTTGAGAGTGAATAATTGGTTGAGAGGCCTGGATCAACTTCCAAATGGGTGACCCTGCCTAATTATTGAGGGGTTTGTCAAGAATTTTTTTCCTTGGTCCTGCCATATATTTCTTGTGCATTACTTGTTTCTATAGATGATCCCTTTTGGTGTAAAAAGCGTCAAAAATTGATATATTGGAAAAGTTGAGAGGACTTATTTGATCAACACACTAATCAAATAAGCCAAATGCCCCCAATTGATTGAATTTTTACTTGATTTTGTCTAAAATAGGATGCCATTGTTGAGAAAAGGTAAAACAAATATTGATGGGCATTCCTATGTAACTAAAATCTTTCCAATTATCCTTGTATGGGAAATACATAATACTGGAAATAATACTTAATACTAGCTTCGCTAGTATTCCAAGCATAACTTTGGCATTTGTTAAAATTAATAATCCCTCCATAAACCTTTAGAAAGAGATCCAAAACCTTCTTGAATCGAGCTACCATAATTGTGGACGCCTCTCCCAAAAAATGGTATCATAAGTGAATTGGGAGTGAATGATACTTTTAACCCCTCTTATTATCCCAGTGTTAGGGAGATTGCCTACAACCCTTTCAAATTCTAACTTCTTGCTTAAATATTTTGCTAATAAAATATATAAAATAGGAGAAAGTGGACATCCTTGGCGAAGACCACGACTGGCATAGAAGAAGGAAGTAGGTCTACCATTGACTAAAGGACAAACCTTGGGGTTTCTTATACAAGCAGTGATCCATTGAATGAATTAAGAACAAAAGCCAAATTTTGTCAGAACCTGGAAAAGAAAAGAGTGACTTACTCTATCGAATGCATTCGTCGTGTCTATTTTGATGGCCATTCCTCCTTCTTTGTGATTTATGCTAGAATGGATTACTTCTTGAACTAGAATGATGTTATCCATGATTTGTCTTTGAGCCATGAATCTGCCTTGATTCTCAAAGATTAATTTATGGGGAAAAGACTTCAATATGTTTGTAATTATCATAGATAAAAATTTATAGGATGCATTACAAAGGGAGATTGCATGAAATCGAGAAAATTTAAAAGGATTGGATTCTTTGGGGATTAAGGCCAGAAAGGTTGAGTTGATACTTCCACCCATTTTGTGAGACTTATGGACATACCTTATCATTCGAAGGAGGTCCTTCTAAATTAAATGCCAGCATGAGCGATAAAAACCAATGATGAAGCCATCAATCCCTAAAGCTTTATCCATATCCAAATCCCAAATTACTTTTAGAACCTCTTCTATATGTATTTCTTGCATCAGTTTCTCATTGTCAGCTTGAGAAATAACAGGTGAAATATGTTCCAACATCTCTGCCTATTCTTCAGAATTTGCATCTTCTTCCACTGTGTGTAATGCTTGAAAATGGAGAGATGTTGTCTCCTTTATTTTTTCATAGGAATTCAAGATTTCTCCATTATTATTTTTTTATTTCTATCACACTTTTCCCCATGACTCTAGATTTGGCTTGGTTCTGAAAAAGGGAGGTATTTCTATCTCCAGCTTGGAGTCATATACTTATGGACTTGAGACGCCGTGTAATTTCCTTATCTCTTATGATTTTTTGATAGTTTTGAAAGGCCACGTTTTCTTCCTCCAAAGATTTGATTGTGACTTGCTTCGCTTCCATCGTTGCTTGAACATGTTCCAATGTATATTTGGCACGATGAATTGCTTTATGAGACTTACTTTAGGTTTTTTGGCTCGTTCCTTGAGAGCTAGTTTTTTCATCCTTAGTTTTTGTTCCCAAATTAATGTAGGAGAGACTTCGACCCATGTGTTCCATACTCTACAAATGATGTCCAAAGCCATGAGTGATTCGATCCATAACTAACTGAATTGGAATGGGAGATGTCCATAATTAGGAGCTTCCTGGAGTTCAAGAGATATCGACCTATGATCTGAGGATGACCAGGTTATTATTCTTGAGGATATAAAAAAGGAGGCTTCTAGATAAGAACTATGAATCACGAATCCATCTAATCTTCTAGCTATATGTCCTAACCGTTCTTTTGTTTGTTCAAGTGAAAACACCTTTATTTGGCTTGACATATATCATTCCTCCCTCTAAGATGAAATCCTCAAATCATTCTCAAAAGGGATCTCAAACTATACTTCCTGGAATTTTATTTTCATTTTGTTGTAGAGTGATGTTGAAGTCCCATGCCTATGTTATTCGACAAATCGACACGATTACTTGGAGCTGCCAAAGAATTCCAACAATCCACTTCTTCCAAATAATTGATCGGTATATAAACATTCATTGTATTGAACGTTTTGCTTGAATGCCTTTGTTTGAGTCTTGACAATACCCAATGTTGATTACTAACAATTGATATTATTTGTAAGACTTCAATGTTCCACTGTGTATAGATACCACCTGATGCTCCCCTAGCATTGACTGCCATCCCATCACTAGTTTTCCAAAAGCAATTACCAACTTCTAGGGCTTCTGATGCCCCAATCTTAGTTTTCTGGAGAAGTAGAATTGAGGGTTTTTTAAATTTTAATAAGTCGATTGTTGATTCAATTTATTCCTTGCTTCCTAATCATCTACAATTCCAGAAACTATCTCTTTATCATTTTTACTAGATTTATGGGAGCCCCCAATTGCAGGATGTTGGCTACTTAAAGTCTTTGAAGGTTTTGGCCCCATTCCATAGTTTTGTAGAATATGATGTTTCCCCAAATATTTTTCTTGTTTGGCCTCATATTCCCTTATGTCTTTGTGAAGCTTTCTCCCATGTTTTCATGTTTGTTTCTCAAGAGGAGGTCCTTCTTCTGTTTCTTCCTTAGATTATGCTAGACTTTGGGGATCAAAGTGAGGGGAGTCGATATCCAAGTCATGCATAGAGTAGGCAGGGGAATGTGTTGGAAACCCTTTTGATTCCATGGGAAATGGTTTTGGACTTGCTTGGTAGTCTGGTTCATTTTCATTGGGAAATGGTAATCCAGATGGTATTCCTTCGAGTTCTGAGGGAGTAGCTACTTGTTCCATATTTTTTTCTTCCTGATGCAAAATTACATGCATGTTGTGTGTGGGAATGACCTCTCTTTCTTGTCGTTTGTGCATGGTCGAATTATTGATGTGTCGATCGGGATCTATTCCTTTTGTCGAGTGGGAAGGATGAGAAGATCCACTAGGGTTTGAATAAGTAGGGCCCGCATAATCAGATTTGGATGGCACTGATGGTCTTGATTAACAGTTTCCATTCTTTTTCCTTTTGGTAGTTTTCCATTGTTCCCCCGAGTTCACTATCTTTGTTTCTGTAGGTTCTCTTTTAGGACAATTCCTAGTGAAATTCCCATACTCATGACAGTGTTGACATTTAAATGGGAGTTTCTTGTAATCAACCTGCTAAAGGTATTTCCAGTTTTCAAGAGTTGATAAGATGGATTAAGGAAAACCCTTTTCAAGGTCTACCTCTGCACAGAGTCTCGCACAAGCAAACATTTGATCCTTGGGTGTTGTACTATTAATGTATTTCCCAAGAGCATTACCAATAGATCTAAGAACGATTTAATTCCAACAATGCAATGGAATGTGAGCAAGTTTGACCCAGACATGAATTGTAGAGGAGATGTTGTTTTCTGGGTTAAATTCAGGTGTCCATATATTCAAATACACACCTCTCAATATGAAGAAGTAAGGGCTGCTATGAAAGATAAGATCTCGATCTTCTTTGTTTTCAAATAGAAACATATAAAACCCTCTCTTGCAGAAGAAGTGAATTAGACTTCCTTTGATCAGAGGCTCCCAGTTCTTCTACAAAAAAATCACCATAGCTCGTGGGCACGGACAAAGTCCTGTAAACTACCTAATGAACCCTTTATTACAAAGCTTCATAGTCACGTGGCATGAGAGAGGGGGCAATGGGATTTCAGGAGTTGCTTTGGATTTTTTGACAAATCAAGTAGGTGTCAACTTCACCATGTTTCTCAAACTAGCCACCAATCACTTGAAATCCTCAACATCTGAGGGAGTGGGAGAGATCTCACCCCCCTTGAGGATCTCAGCCATAGATTTAGTCAAAATTATAGAAAAAACTAGAGTTTAGCATAGAGACTTAACAATTATAAACATTAACCAAATGCAATCAAATGACTTAGGGAATTACATCTTATAGAGGCATGCCTACCTCAACATATAAGTTTGCCTATAATAAATATTATATTAAAAAGTTGTAGTTTAGTTAAACATCAAGCATACAAGGAGTATCGATATAAGGTATCCTACAAAATTGGAAACTCTCAGGAGCCACAAAAGAGAGTTTACAAATGTCTGCAATTATTACATTACAATTGTACTTGCAAGTACACGACTTGGAATAAACACCTAAAATACTAATTACTTTGAAAAGCATGAGGATTAGCAAAAAAGATGGAGGCTATTAGCCTCTTCATGACTAACATTAGAACAAAGAAAATTATTTTGTTCAATATCCATGTCCTCTTTTATCCAATGAACTGTTTCCTCCTCCTCGAAATCTACATGAACATATTTGGTTGACAACCTATGGTTTGAAGCTATGGAGTGTGAGTCCTTACTAAGGTTGAGAACCATGTTCCTTAGCATGTTGTATTGTACTTCCAAAACATCCAATTTATGCCTTTGTTGGATCAAAAAGTTCATAATTTTCATTTTCGTGGACCTTGGAGGTCACTGAAAAGATGGAGGTTATGTTACATTAGATAGACTCTTTATTCCTTCGAAGAGTTCTCCAAATATCTAAACCAAATATAGATAAAATTGACGATGAAAAAGCTAAATAATAACCAAACTAACTAGAGTTGTGTCGAGCATATAGAGGGAAACCTATGTTCCATAGTCCTAAAAGTAATAGAACTAGAACACTGAAGTTATGACAATTTATGGAACTTGATCTCATAATAGCAGCACGACCAATCCCAAAAAAAAATAGAGAGGCATATTACAAACAATTGAAGACCAAGGCATAAAGAAACTAAGTTTGGATACTGATGAAGTTTAGAGGGAAAGGGAGACAAAGAATCTCCTTATGGTACAAAGCAAGAACCCAATTACTAATTCTAGAAACCAAATTTGAAATATGGACAAAAAAACAAAGCCCTCTGAGGGATTTCCACTACAAACACCTAAATGTTGTAAAATTGTATCCTAATTTACCAAAACACCAACCAAGAATCAATGATAGCTCTTACCATATGGGTTTGAGTTTTATGTAGAAGACACCAGGAGCCACTGCAAATTTCACCTTGAGACTGCCACATTATCTCACCTCGCCCCTAAAAATCCATAATGGAGAATTCAAAAGCCGTGACAAAGATTAACTCCCACATGTTAGTGATATGGGGTTGCATCCTTGCATATCCCCTCCCCATGCTTGAAGACTGATATGGAGTGTTGGGACATGAGTAAATAAATGAAGGAGGAACGTAACTTGAGACCAAATTTCATAGTCGCTTAGGGGATAAAGTGTTGAAATTGCCCCCCATTTTTGCTAAATACTCTTTGTTTGAGAGAGGTGACTTCGTTAGCTAACGAGTTAACTCATGAATCAAAATCTCTTAAAACTTGGAAATATGAGACCCTAATCAAACCATTTACCTCCTTGTTGATTCAATCAATAATCATAGAAAGCTTATTATCTGATGGATTTGATTTCATAGCTGTCAATTTGATAATGACACTTGACTCTCCAATGGTGATCAAAAATTATATTTTGAGTTATTTTGTGATGAGGATACCTTGGAGAAGAGCATATGCATGGATTTGGTTATATCTAGATATCACTAGGCCCCAAGTAAAAGTTATTTCCTTTTTTCCTTCGGGATATGATATGACCCACCCTACACCAACCACCCCTGGATATGCTCTAGACACTCCATCAAAGAAAAGAATGAAGGATCTTTGCTTGATTTGTCAATCTTGGAAGTCCTTGTCCAATCGAAGTTGCCATTAAGTGTTAATATTTGGCTTGGCTTGAAGTTACTTGAGCTGGTATTCTAGGCCGAATGGGAGAATTGACGAAACCAGTCCTCTTCAGCCTAGTATAATGATTTCTAAGTGAACATTCCTTTGCTCATTGAATTGATATGCTATGATTGAAGACCTTTTGCCTTGGTTTCTACATATTTGGGGTTTTAAAATCCCTGATTGAAGATATCTCTATTATGAGTGAACCGAATCTTCCAACAGAGAAATTTTAGAAGAGTAGTCAATATTTGTTTAAAGGTGTTTTTGTTTTTAAAAGATCCTCTGTAATTCTTGCTCCACAATAAAAACATGTCCCTCCGTGAACTAGGCATGTGCAAGTGGTAGCTACAACCAACAAAAGCATTTAACCATACATGTCTCATGAAGTTGTAATCAAAGAAAATATGTTATATGGATTCCTCTTCTGAAAGACATAAAACACATCTTGAAGGCTTGGATTCCCCTTTTTTGGAGATTTTCCACTGTCAAAAGTTTACCATGGACCATGATTGAATAGAAGATATCAATTTTGGGTAGGTTGTCATTGTTCCAAACATGAAGCCAAATGGGAAAACACTAAGGGAGGGGAAGAGATAAGAGTTGATGAAGATAATCGTCTTTAACCCTATACTCCAAGGCGCCCCATTCCTTTTGATTCAGAGTGTTTGAATGCCATAGAGCACAACCCTTGAGAGATGTGAGGGGTTATGAAGCTAGGAAGTAAAGATGAGAAGGAGTCGATCCAAGAGACCAACCATTCCAACAATCTAAGCTCTCAAACCATAATGAGATATCAAAAAGAGTATTTAAATTCTAACTTTCCATCTGAGTTTTCAGATGAAGCAGAAATCGATTTGTTCTAGGGGTTGTTTTCCCATGATGTTGTCCTTCCAAATTTGAATTTATTTACCATTGCCTAGGATCTAGGTTATTTTGGAGCAAATTATGGGGACCACAACTTTGAGAAGCTTCCATATATAAGAGCCTTTTATGGTTATCCAACAAATCATCTATGCATCTTTTTGTGACTTCCATTGAAATATTTCTTCCACAAATTTTTTCCGCCATTCCAATCTACCAGTTACTAACCTCCAAATTAGTTTAGTGCCCAATGTTAAGTTCATAAGTGATGTGTCTTTAATCCCTAATTTTTCTCTTTCTTTTGGGTCTCCTATTGTTTTTTGATTCACTAGGTGAAACTTCTTAGTATTTGATTTTCGTCCTTGCCACAAAAATTTCTTGATTTCTTAACCGATTTGTTGCATAATGCCACAAGGGACAACATCGCAAAGCACTGGAAAACTGAAAGAGTTGCAAGAACTATTTTTTTCTTTTTGTTTTGTAAGTGAGTGTGAGTTTCTGTATTACTGAAAGAGGTTATGATACAAAAAGAGGGGGAATCCCTTGATCTGCCAAAATAGAAACCAGATCAGGGACTTCGAAGTTGCGCTTTCTAAGATAGCAGAGGGGTAGGTTGGGCCGCCACCTTGGGAAACCGGCCCAGTCCTACTATATCCAGTTTTGAAGAGCTAAACAAAAGTATATATATAAGACATAATCATATAAAAAGGAGGTTGCACCTACGTTGAGCAACATGACTTGACCAATGGTTGAACCGACACTAGTCCAAGATGATGAGATGTTTTTTGCCTTCATCCTTTACTTCCTTGTTCTCATCCCTCTCGACCACCGTACGCATCTTTCTGATGGAGGTTGGGGATCCATTCCGGTCCGCTGGCATGATGTCCATGTGGTGGATGTAGCATAAGTATAGGTGTAATTGGCTTGCCATTCGTTCCATTTTCCCCTTCTAGTCCCTTTGGTCCTCCGCTAGTCGTTTTGTACTGGCCTCCAAGTTGCTGAGGTGACTCAGGATCTCTGTAAGCAGTTTTTTGTGGTCCCTGTTATCCTTCCGGCTGGCAACTTTCCGTTCAGAGCTCACCTTACCTATTAACATATTTGTTCGCCAAGCCTCCTCCATTGTTTTGTGGTAGAGGGTTACTCTGGGTTGTGTGGCCCCTGGGTCCCTTATCCAGTTTGCTTCCTGAATCAGTTCCTTCCATACTTTACCCTTGCGTTTGATATTGATTTCTTTCTCCCACCTGGCGATGATGGCTTTGCCTTTTGGTTCTACCTGCGTATGAAAGGTGCCCTTGGCCTCTCTAGCCACTTGCTCCATCCTTGCAATCCTCTGGGAGCTTATCAGAGCTTCTTTCCACTGGGGACTTCTCTTATTGTGATTTTTCTTCATGCGTACCATCTCGGCTGGTTTGTGGTAGCTTTTGCCTTGGGTTCTCCTCTTGTTTCTATTTGCACCTCCCTTGTTTTCATGATAGCCCCTTGCAGTTGCTCTTTTCCTATCTGTATCTATTCCTGGTGCTTCTTCTATTATGGGCTTTCCCTAGCTGCGGGCTCATCCTAACAATCATGGTCTGCCCGTAGAGGTGTACCTTTCTGTCCTTTTTCTCTGTCTTGGTATGTGTGCTCTTGATGACCCGACCGTAAGCCCTGTGCAGACCCTTGTCTCTGCACGTTGTACAACCAACTGTGCCACTCCCTGTATCTGTACTTAGGTGAGGTGTATCCATACTTAACCACCGTAACATAGTTTTCCCTTCGTCCTTTGCTACCTGTTAATTACCCTTTTTGCTTTCCCACGAACAACCCCTGTACTTATTCCTATTGACAGGACCTTGGTGTCGTACCCTCGTTTGTTGTGTGGTCTAAGTCTACATTGTAACTCTTGGTTGAGTGATGGGAAATTGGATTTTGCTTGGTTCCTTTATGCCCATCAGTTATCCTTGTGCCTCCTTCCTCAGTGTGGTCATCTGTAATTCAGTTGTCGTCACGGTATTTTGTTTCTAGTTGGATGCAGTATGTTCTAAACTGACCATTCGGGATGTTACTCTAGATAGTGTCTAGTTTCGATTCTTCGTTGTTGACCCCCTAATTAGCGATTATGTCCGCCTATCCATTTGTTGACCTGCGTACCCAGCACAACTCCACTGTGTTCCCCGTCTGCAAATGCTCCTGGATTTTTTGCAAGGAGTGTGCCAAGCGCTAGTGCCTCTGAATTTTGCCCACTCTGGTGCCATTTTGGAGTCTCTTCACTGTGTTGATAACCAGCGTGAAATCACCTTCCATGATGGTGTTTATCATCCTTTCATGGCTTAGGATCTCGAGGCCGGTCTCCGGGTCTTTGAATTCCGCAACGTTGTTGGTTGATTTTCCCAAACTCCCAGCGTACAGTCGGATTATGTTACCATCATTGTCCCTAATTACCCCTCCCATTCCTGTCATTCCTGGGTTACCCTTTGACGCCCCATCGAAATTCAACTTGAGGGATTCTGTTGGGGGGGGCTTCTAGTTGCGCTCACCTACTGGGAGTTGCAGTAACCGCCTTACATGACTGCGATTGCGCCCGTCTTTCAGGTGAAAAGCTTCTAGGATTTAGGACTCCTAGTCTGCGAGTTGTGCTCTTCCTGTCTGACAGTTGTGGCTCTGTACCGTTTCTCTTATCAGGGAGATTATTGTTTCCTTGAGTTTCCCTTTCGGTCAGCTTTCATTCCTGAAGATGTGTCTGTTCCTTTCTTTCCATGTTTCCCATATGATCATCCCCGGAATGAGGGTCCAACAGAGGTTCACCTCTTCATTTTTGTTGTAATCTTCTTTCTAGATATTGATAGTTGCGTAGATGTTACTTCATATCCTATTGGACTGTTGGAAGATACATGTTGTTGGTTGTGGAGCCTGATTATCTTCCTGATTCGGAGATCCTTACTTTCAGCCGTGTTTATACCCCATGAAGTATTTACACCCCAGAAGTATGTACACTCTTCCACGCGGGGGACTGCAGAGGGGGGGTACCCCCTCTGAGGGGTCCGGGGGGGCTATCCCCACGGCTGGGGGGTCTGGGGGCAAGTGGGCCCCCAGCGGGGGTTCGGGGGCGAAGCCCCCGGAGCAAAAATTGCCTTGTAAAAGGATATTGTAATTTCATTGTAAATCTGGACCATTCATTATAAGGTCGTAGATCTAACAGTAGAGATTATGTTAGGGTTTTTTGCCTTAGAAGGCAACCCTCTTTTATGAGGGAAATGTATTGCGACTATGGATGATGGTGAATATTGTATTCTGAGAGAGGAGACTGTGAGAGAAAAAAGAGGAAGTTACAGCGGGTTTTGTTGTAGGTTGTATCCCTTCATTTGCTGGATAATAATAAAGGAAGGACCTGGCAATTTCTCTGGTGGACGTAGCCCACACTGGGTGAACCACGTAAATCTGTGCCTCTCTTGTATTGTGTGTCTTCTATGTTTTGTTTCTGCATTTGTTTTTATTTTATTGCTCTGTGGTCCTGTTTTTCTAACAACTGGTATCAAAGCGTAAGGTAACTCACAGGAAAAGAGGGTTCCTGGTTCGAGTGGGAGCAATGTCGGAAGATGGAAAGTTTAGGGTTGAGAAATTTAACAGCCAAAACTACCAGTTATGGAAGATGCAGATGGAAGATTGTTTATATCAGAAGGATCCATTCCTACCATTGAGCGGAGTAGCAAAGAAGTCGATGGCCATGAAGGACGAAGAATGGGAGATTCTTGACAGAAAGGCTCTAGGAACGATACGGCTGAGCCTGGCAGCGTCGGTGACTTTCAATATTTCGAAAGAAAAGACAACGAAGGGTTTGATGGATGTGTTGGCCAAATTGTATGAAAAACCCTCGGCGTCGAATAAGGTATTTCTAATGAACATATTATTTAATATGAAGATGTCAGAAGGTGGGTATGTTGTAGATCATTTAAATGAATTTAATATGGTTACTAATCAACTAAGTTCTGTAAAAGTGGACTTTGATGATGAGGTTAGGGCTCTTCTAATCTTCTGCTCATTGCCAGAAAGCTGGAATGGCTTGGTCATGGCTGTAAGTAACTCTG
>ML848096.1:0-17256 GCA_009831015.1 Picea engelmannii | reverse complement strand
GAAATGCCTAACCTGGAAAATGATATTGGCATCTAAAAGTTTCTTTAATTTCTGATACATGAGAGGTTCCAGGGATGGGTGATACTTTCAGAGCTTCTGTTGGAAAGGTTTCACTTTGGTTTTTAACGAGATGGTGTGTTGAATGATGTGGGTATCATATGTTTTCAAATCCCCATAGGACCATGAGAAAACATCATGGTATTGTCTGAATAATTTGAGGTAAGCTTTCCTCTCTTCCTTAGATATAGTCTTGTCGAGATTCACATTCTTTGGGTTTGTTGGGGTCCTAAGATTTATAGTTTCATGAAAGGGACAAGAGCTACTCGTATTTGCATTTTTAGGTCCCTTAAATCACTCTTTTAGATCAAACACATTTTCAAGATAAGCTATCCCTTTCGGGATTGTGTGAGCCTTCGATTTATCCATAGGTTGTCCTGTCTGGGGATCAATTTCTATTGATTGCTCTTGGAATTCTTCATCGTCAATAGAAATATATTTGAAATTGTCTTGGTTGGTTAAGAAGTTTATAATATGTTCATATCCTTCAAAGACTTTCCAATTGGAAATTTTATTAGGTATCGACAGTTTGTAGAGTAGCTCCACAGTGAATCGGGAGGCTTCATAATCCTCTAAAGGCGACAGACTGGAAGTGGCTATGGCCAAGGAGTTAGCAAGAATATTTTTTTCTTTGGGGATCACTGTGATATTGAAATCTTCAAAGTGATCTATTAACCTATGCACCTCCTGTTGATAGTTATTTAGGTGAGGAGAATTGCAATGTATAGTATTCCTTACTTGTCTAACAATAATTTTCGAGTCTCCTAAAACTTTCAATTCTTTGACATTCAAATGTATGGCTTTCTTTAATCCTTGTACCAGAGATTCATATTCGACAGTGTTGTTGGTACATTTGAACTCTAACCTACAGGACAAGAAATGAAATTTACCTTTAGGATCAATGAGGATGCACCCTATTCCTAACCCTTCTTGCGATTTAGATCCATCAAAATAGAGGGTCCAAATCTGTGAGCGAAAATCACTCTTTTAGTTTCCCTTATTAGTTTCTTGCTCTCCAACCTTTTGTTCTGCAAGCTCTAGTGCAGATTTTTGACAGAAGAGGGTGTCTCCTATCGGTATCGACGATTTCTCTTGAAAAACCAAATCGACATTTTGGGTAAGAGGAACATCGGACAAGAGAGGAGTGAAGTTTCTGAAGTAGGAATTGCAGGAATAATTGCCCAGTATAGGGAAATCTATGGACGAGGGTTCATTCGGGGTTTCTAGATTAGTGACCGTATGTTTCATATATCTCTCCCTATCGATTATGATCATGTTCTTATATCCCTTCAGTGGTAGCCAAAGGTGTGACCAGTTTGTACTAAAGTACTCGTTTAGCTTTTCAGACCAATATCGACTCAGTAATATCCCATATGCCTATGGGATGTCTACTACGATGATGTCAATCACTTGCACGAATTTGGGGTGTGTCGATATTCTGATCATCACATCTTTGAGTTCTCATATGACCTTGACCTCATTCCTATCTAGTGTATGACATGTTTATCACTTTTGAGAGGTATGGCATTTATTTTTTTGCAAATAGACAAGGGAATAACGTTGGAAGGCACTCCAAAATATACCAAACAGTTATGAAGGTTTCTATTGAAGACTTCAAACATTAAGAAGAAATGTGGGACAAAAGGCTTTTCCTTTCTATCTCCTAAAAAGGTGTTCATAGTTGGTTTTCCCATCATATCTGTGGGAGACAGATTTCTTTCTAGACCATTACCCTCCATCAGTTTTTCTAATGAATTCAAATCTTGTAACAAAAAGTCCTTCTGTTGAGGAATCCTACATATGTCCATAATTGATATATTGGCCTTTAGCTTCTTCAAATATTCGACCACATTGTAATCTATTTTGGGTGATTCTTGGGTATGAATGTATTTAGACTTTTTACCGAGAATGAAATATGTTTTTGGGTGATCGGGCTTTTAACTTACTTTTCGAGGCCTGGGTGACGTCGGTATCTTTCGAGCCAGGTGGACCCTTACTGCGTGTCTGTACCACCGAAACTTCCGCGGGTTGTCGAGATCCCATATCAGCATGATTGTATCTCATGGTGGGTCAATCTCTTCCTGGTCAGCAATATTCATAATCGGACTATTTGACTATTTGGTTAGGGAGACTTCGTCTAGAAATTGATTGACCATCAAATTCATGGCATGTACCCATTGAGGGCAGTCTCTTTCGGAGTGGTTTTCCTAATGATAAGTACAGAAAGAATCAGATGCAACATTCCCTAGATCAATATTTAAGTTAGTTGGGGGAGGTTCAATTGCTTTGAAAGGATGGTTCCTTTTAAAGAAAGGCTTATAGGGCCTTTGTCCTATGTTTCCCTCTCCTACATTTATCTTCATGTATATCATCTCATTTGATAATTTATTAACCATGTATTGTATATATTTTATATCTCCATTACCCTTGTCGAATTCCTGTTCAGTTGGTTTCCCTAGCGGTCTAGTTAGAACGAGTCTTCTCCTGGGATGGGGTTGGGCTTCTTTCTTTACTAGAGAAGCTTGGCCTTATTTATATGCTTTCATTTGAAATTATATTGTCTTGGCCTCTTCAAAATTTTCCGCTAGGGTTTTCTTAGTGGCTCTCTTTACACACATAGAAATAGAAGTCGGGAGTGTGTTATCATAAACCTCGATCTGCAACTCTTGAGTTGGTTTTGCCGTGGGCTAGAATTTGTTGAAGATGGTCGTGAATCTTTTATTAAAATCTTTGACCCTTTCTTTCAGACTCATGGTTGCTACAAAAAAATCAGCCATCAGAGCTCCCGTAGTAGTTTCCTCTGCAAATTTATCTAGAAAATATTTCTAGAACTTGGTCCAGCTAGTTATAGATCCTACTAGCAGATTAAAATACCACGTGGAAGCTGAATTTTCAAATGTGTAGGGGAAAAATCTGCAAACTACGTCTTCATGTTGAACATTCATGATTCTAATCACAAGTACAAAATTCTTGATATGATCTTTAGGTAAACCTAAAGTCTCAGGGTCGTACTTGGGAAGCATCTTCTCCGGGTGTCAGGTAAGATTATGTACTCATCCAGGGATTTCCATGGCGTCTCTGGCAAAACAAGGTTGTTTGTTCTGAAGCGGAATTTACTCTTCTTCCTCATGGTTAGTATTACCTTCCATATCTTCTGAATTCGATTCGAACTCTTCTTCTTCTGAAAATTCGTTTGTCTTAGAGATGTCGCCAGTTAGCATTTCGAGTATCAAATCAAGAGGTTCTTGGATTTCGGTAATCGTGAAATCTATTAAGTCTTCTACATAGTGTATGAAAAACCTCGTCGGGAGTGCTAATCACTGGTATTCTTTGTTTTTTTCTTCGAGGGAGTATGGTAGCTAAGGAAAATGCATCGATCTGTCGGACGTAGTCTCTTGTGATTCTCTTGACTTGATTTACTTCTTCGTGAGGAAGGGCGTAAGGTATTTCAGGGTGAAAAGGTTCTTCCTCGGGCTGGGGAGAGTTACCCACTTCGGGAGTACTCGGCATGTGTGGGATGTCTGTTGAATGACTAGCCATGCATGTGGTTCGTTATGAATCTGTAGGTTGTTTGAAATGCTATATAAAATATATATTCAGCCATTCATTCTCAATCCCTCCTTCTAGCGCAAATTATGTTGATTGGTCTTAAATACCTTACTTCAACAGTAGGAACCAAGCCCGCCACCGAGACCCAATTAGACTCTGTAGCATTTGAAGATGGAATGGTTCTTCATATATTGCGATCATGCCAATTTATTGATGGGCTTTATGTTTTCTTGTGAAGTCTCTTCCTTCAATTAGGACTATTCTCTTCTGTATTTTCTCTTGGGTGAGACTGGTAGGAAACATGCAAGATAGTATAAACCAACTTGAAAGAAAACAAGATTATGTTTTAACTACTGGGGAAGGGATTGACCTTGGGATAACTCATTGCTCAAACATGCAGACAATGATTCTATACCATAGGCCTAGTACTAATACATCAACCATGTGAGCATCCAATTACTGTCTGAGAAACTAGTTATCAGAAAGAAAAACACATATGTAATAAGATAATGGCAAGAAAAATAATTCATCTACCATAACTATTCATCACATAATAACACAATGATTTTATCTTCATCATTAAAGCAAAGAACATAAAAACATTGCACCAGATAACTTGACAACATAATTAATTTCTCTTACTCATTACTGCATCATTCATGAAACAGGATAGGAAGTAGTTCTTCTCCAAGTCCAATCACATGCATCTGATGAAAATAGTTTTTTTTTGGTCTAGAAGGACTTTTCAATTCATAGCAGCTTCAAAATAATTCTTAACAACCAAAAATAAAGAGTTCTTACAACAACCATCAACCCTTAACTAATTGGTCGATGTCTTTATTTATAATATAAACTTTAACTAAAATTAACGACTAAGTGCAGTTTAAGCAAAGAAAAAATCACCACGTGGTGTTATCTTCTAACAGTTTCTTTAGAAGTCAACCCGAGATATTTCTTGGAAAGGGTGACTTCTCTCGTATTCAGACCAGCTGATAAATAGTTCTTCACAAGTTTGGGCCCATGGAAACCTGTGTTGTTCCATCGGAGCCACATATATTCCCCTAATGTCTACTGCATGCGCCCAGTACTTTACTAGACTGGAGTTCAACTGTTGTAGAATGGTTCGAGCCCTGATTAAAGGTTCTGCAAATCGTTGCACTTGCCCTGGCCTCGCATAGGTCATCTTTGTGAGCTCTTCAGTCGATAGCGAGTCTTGTTTAGCATGCAACTTGACTATGTCACTTAAGTCAAAACATTTGTCGGGGGTGATGAACTCAGGGAGCCCGATATCCTTCATTTCTCTTTTGATTCTGCTTCGATTTTTCTTTCGAGTTCCATGGAAAGATCACTGAGCAAGCTTTGTTTGGTAATCGGGGAATATTTCCTACAATCGGGGTTGATGTAGTTTAGTGATCAAGTAATATAATATAAAATGAAAACAAACAGAATAGACCGATGCGTACCTGTGGAGCTCGTTAGTCTCGATCGTTTAATACTTACGTGATCCCAGTCGCCCCTTTGAATGACTTGCGATGTCTTTATACACACCATCATTCCTCTTCAGTTTAAATGAGTTACTTTAGCATGTCATAGCATGGAAAATCAAGTACGACAGATATGAGCGTCGGAACCGTCACAGTAGCTGCTCGACCTTTAGGGCTGGGAAAAGACGCCAGAGTCAAGTGTGAATGTGTACACTCCAAAAAGCTCGATACCATAATAAGGAAGTCGTTAAATTCCTCTAGAAGTCATATCACCAAGTGTGTCAACTATCATTCATTAATAATGGAAGCTGGGGAGTTTAAAGATATTGGAATGATCATACTGTGTATTCCCTGCAACTCTGATCGGCGGTGTTTTATGTGTTATGGATTGCATCCATTGAGAAGTTGTGACACGTTAAATATTCAAGACATCCTATCACGAGGTGTGAGTGTTCTTTAGCATGATTCATTTCTCTTCTTCATTCCGCTATAAATTCTAGGAGTTCTGTGGGGAATTCTATGCATATGTCGAGTTTATACCTCGGTAATGCTAGTCTTGCGAGTTTGTTCTGGAGAAACTTTGTGTAGTAGTCCTTTACCATCTGTAGATGTCTAAGACACTATGTTGTGACACTATGGGATCCCCTTTAAACAAGGGACAGGGTTTGCGAGGTAGTTGGAGTTCCAAGTCTGAGCCCCAGCGTGCTTGGGAATATTTCGTATTGGCTTCCAGTGTCCCTGAAACTCCAACAGGAGGTACCGAATTTTTCTCAGAAATGGTGTTAGAATCTCTAGTGGAGGTGGGGGTGGAGAGAAGTACATCTAAAAGAAATATGTTGGGGGTAATTCCCTCTTAGGAGAAAACACCGCGGAAAAGGGGAAGGCCTAGAAAAGATAAGGAAAAAGGGGATGAAGACCGCCTCTAGCTGAGTTGAGTGTTCATTCAGCCGCTGAGGGGTCTACGATTCTCACTAACTAGTCAGAACTTGTTGGGACTACCAGTAGAAGAAGCGGGAGACGGAAGGGAAACGTCATGGGGTTCTTCCGTTAAGAGTCCCATCCAGCAGTTAGAGTGAGCCCTACTTGCCATAGCCGAACTCTACCAAGAAAATAAAGAATTGCAGAGCCAGTTGGCGGCGAAGACCCAGGAAGCATCGGCATCGCAGGGTCGTGATGGAAGCACAGTTTGGCTCCTAAGACAGCTTCTGGAAGAACAAGATATAATTGTGCAGTTGCAATAGGCGTGGAGGATGAAAATGAAAGAGGAAAAGAAAACATTGCAGGGAGTGAGGAGTAGTCTGGGAGAAGGTCTGTGTGCAGGATATACATAATGGGTGGGCTCTTGCTTTGCGTTCTCTGAAGTGACGCTTGACAGTTTTCTCTTTTTGTTGTAAGGTTTTTTTTATTCTCACTGTGACTGAGACGGTTAGTCAAGACATCGATGGTGTCTATTTCTATGTAACCCGAGCTTGGCGGGAGCTTTAATTATATGAAAAAAAAAATAAAAATTGAAAGTGTTTTGAATGTATCACATTCCCCTTTTGTATGTAAACTTACCGTGTTTTCTTATCTAAGTTTTCGCACAAAATATGGGATTTATAATTGTTATTACTCTGAGATGCCTTATAAGTTTGTTGATATGGTCCCTTTAAAATTCCAATGTCGATTGATGCTGACATGGTGTTATTAACTCAGGGTTATTAAAATATTTAAAACATAAAATTTAGCACTCAATTGATGGGTAATGATTGCACTTGGGGACTTCGCTCACGTTGAAAGCACTGCGACTGTCGATGCTTGGATGGTGTCGGGGATCGGAATTAAAAAGGAAAATTAATGTGTAGTTTTCTTTGTGGATTTTCATTTTGTAAATTTTCGACACCGAAATCGTATCGGGAGTCAGGGGTCAGCGATACCACTCCTCTCCTTGCACGACGCTTACTCTTTTATTTTTTGTGCCAAAGCCGAAAGGATCGGTCTTCGGAGATATTCTTGTCGAAGATCATTCGTAGAAAAGAGAGACTTTCATCCACCGACGCCGATGAGGATTGGTGCTCGGCTATTTTGAACTTCTCAAGTGATTTTCGTCACGTTTACCCTTTACCGATGCCAAACTTCTTAAGCGTGTTGGGGAAAGATTTAGACTATCAATTCCTTAAGTAGTTGTTAAGTCCCATTTAAAGTTAATATGGTTCTTTGTTGTATGTTCAAGAAGACTTTAAAAAATTCAAACATGAAACATAAAAGATAAGCGCAGACATCAGTTTCATAGTGCAGTGAAAACAGACAGTGCAAAGGATCAAGTGGTACCCAAAAAGTAGAAATGGACATAAAAATTTTAGGGTGTGTTGAGTGCTCAAAAAATGGCGATTCATTGGGTGAAAGAAGAATCTTTGTTCCTCCCCCAAGGCTCGACTGATACGGAATTTGATATATAATATTAGCTGGTCTTAAATTAGAACCTCTTAACCTTTGCATTTGACGTCCTTCGGTTGATGATTTTGGGTCTGCCTGTGGGGTTTTAACCCCTTTCCTCCTTTGTTTCCTTTGACCATGACTCATGCCCCCTTTTTACAAAATTCTAACAAATTATTCACTGGCATGAAGCCTTTAACTACCTCTACTTACCTTCTTCGGTGTCGCTCCGCTGCCAGTGAGCATCCATAGCCCCGGCGGTGTCACCCAACATCACAGACCTTGCTCTGCTTCCAGCGATCATTCATAACCCCAGCGGAGATATCTGCATACCCTCTCCTACTGTTCACTCTTCTGATATTATCAATTTTATTTCATCATGATGCACTGAGTGAGTGGGAGAGGAGGATGTATTTTTATTTGCAAAGTGAGAGGGTTAAGGTGGATGCTTCACTAGCTTTTTCTTATGGGTTAATGTAGTCCTTTCCATATTTCCTTCTTTCCCATGAGGTCTTACCAAACCAAAAATTAGACATTACTGACATTACTCTGAATTTGTTCATTTGGTCAGGTTGGATAGAGGATTCCTCAAAGTAACCACAAGTTCTCCAATGCTTCTGGTGTTTGTAAGTGAGTGATGAGTTAGAAACAGGGTTTTCTACGTTGCATGATTTTAAGGCAAACCATTTTTTTTCCAGACATACCTTCAAAAGAATAGAAAAATAGAAAGAAAAGAAACATCAAAAGAATTTTTTCGCAATCATGATGATACTCAACAAAGAACATAAAACACAGATATTTATTGTTTTATTCGGTTTTTTTTTTTTTTAATTGGAAGTATTGTTTTAGGGCTTGGCCATTTACTGGGAGCACTTCAGGTTCCCCCTTCATATTCTACAACTGATAAGTGTCTTCCCTGATATTCTCAGCCACCTGAAAAGTTCCAAGCCATAGATTCTAAAATTTAGAATGTTTCCCTTTTGGTTCACTTGCTCTATCCCACTTCAGGACTAAGTCTCCTACTTCAAAGTTCTTTTCTTTAGCCTTATGCTTATCGAACCATATTTTCACTATCTATTGGTGAGATAGGAATTTTAACTTAGCCTTTTCTCTCTCTTCTTCCAGCATGAGCAGAGTTTTAATTCTTTGATGCATGGTTGATGAAGGTTCTTCGTTGGAATATTTAGTTAGTTGAAGAGACGGAAGATAGAGTCCATTTGGGAGGATGGATTCTTTCCTGTAGACAAAAAAGTATGGGGAATTTCCTATAGCTTCTTTGGGTGTGACCCTATCGATCCATAGAGAATTATGGAGTAGATTATGCCAATTTCTTTGGTTATCTACGACCATCTTTAATATTATTACCAGGTTTTTATTAGTTGATTCTACCACACCATTTCCCTAAGGATAATAATTTGYAGAGTACTTAATTATGATTCATTTTCCYAGAGAAAACTCTGTCAATAGGGTGGAAGAAAAGAAACTTGCATTATCAAAGACCAGAACAGAAGGGACACAAAACCTCGTGATCAACTATTGTTCTATGAATTGGATTACTACCTTCTCGTTTACATGAGTCAGAGGAATGGCMTCTTCCCAATTCGTCAAATAGTYGGTGGAAGTAAGAATGTACTTGTGCAGTTTTGAAGAGCTAGGCGCAATTTCTCCTATGATATCCAACCCCCACTRCTCAAAATACCTAGASGCAGTCATAGGTTGGAGTGGCAYTGTTGCTCTCTTCTCCTTTCCAGTGCTTGTTTCACAAGCCTTATAGYTTCTAGCGTAAGTATGAGYGTCTTTCAACAYGGTGGGCCAATAATAGTCGGCTCTTATAATCTTATGAGYAGTGGTGTTTCCTACAAAATGTCCCCCGGCGGGGCCATCATGGAGTTCCTTCAGCACTTTTTCTGTGTCTTCACATTCRAGACATCTTAATAGTACTCCATGAAAACTGATCTGGAAGAGCATCGAATTTATAAGGCGATATTGTGTAGATTTTAATATGAGGGCTCTCCTTTCTCTAGGGTTGTGATTTTTGAGACAAGTCCTATGATGTAGAAGATAAGTTAAATCCTTATACCAAGATTATTGTCCTGGGGAGATGTATGATACTTCGACACACCATAGTGCCATTTCGTTCTCCCATCCAGAATCTTCATTTACTTGATCATGGGCTTTGGCTGCAAGCTTACATAACCCTTGTCCTTTTATTAGTTTGGCAGGTTTTATATCTAGATCAAATTCCTGGACTACTACCATCCAGTTCCCTCTTCTTTCCCACATTTCTTGTTGGGTAAACAAGGATCAGACTGCAGGGTGTGGCACAATCACTTTTGTGTGATTCTTGAGGATATAAGACCTGAGATGCTTTATTGCCTTATAAACTACGTATGCATGTTTGTATATAGTAGGATAATTGAGCTCAGCTCCTTGAAAATTAGTACTCATAAATGACACTGGGGCTTCATTGTTTTCATCATCCTTATGAGTCAAAACTGCAGCTAACGATTGGTTAGAGGCGAAAGTATAAAGGGAAAAGTCTCTATTGAAATCGAGACTTCGCAAGACCAGAGCTCGGGATATAGTAGCTTTGATATTGTTGAAGACGTCTTTTCACTCATCATCCCACTTAAATTCGGCATCCTTTCGAATCATCTTTTGTAAGGGATTGATGATTTCTGCGAATTCGGGAGTGAACTTCCTCACAAAATTGATTTTCCCAAAAAAGGAGTGCATAGCTTTCTTGTTATGTGGTAATGGAAGTTGAGTTATGGCTTTAATCTGTTCTAGGTCTATGTGAATCCCTTCTTGAGATACAATGTGACCTAACAACTTAACTTCCTCGACACCGAAGATAGTTTTCTTTGGGTTTAAGGATATACCATATTTCCTACACCTTTCGAAAATCTGAGTTAGGTGTTGGATGTGATCTTCTCTATTCTTATAATACATTGTTACGTCATATAGATACACTACCACACATTAACTTATTAGTCCCCAGAAAGCCACATCCATTGCCCTTTGGAAGGTCGCTCCTGCGTTAATTAACATGAAAGGCATGCGTTTATAAGCGAAGGTTCCCCATTTAGTTCAGAAGGTGGTTTTTAAATGATCTTCCTCTAAAATCAGGACTTGGTTGTAACCTGAGAAACCATCTAGTAGAGAGAAGATCTCTGAGCTAAACATGGTCTGTAAGATTTGTTTCATCAGTGGGACTGGGTAATTGCCTTTTTTCTGAAGCTCTGTTGAGGTTCCTAAAATCTACTCATACGCATATTTATCCCGACTGTTTCCTCACCGGAACAAGATTTTCTACTCAGGTGGAATACCTAACCTAGAAAATGATCTTGGCATCTAAATTTTTCTTTAATTCTTGATACATGAGAGGTTTCGGGGATGGGTGATACTTTCGGAGCTTCTATTGGAAAGGTTTCACTTCAGGTTTTAACGGGATGGTGTGTTGAATGATGCATGTATCATATGTTTTCAAATCCCTATAGGACCATGCAAAGACATCATGGTATTGTCTGAATAATTTGAGGTGAGATTTCCTCTCTTCCTTAGATATAGTCTTGTCGAGATTCACATTCTTTGGGTTTTCTGGGGTCCTAAAATTTATAGTTTCATGCAAGGAACAAGAGCTACTGGTCTTTTCATTTTTAGGTCCTTTAAATCGCTCTTTTAGATCAAACACATTTTCAAGATTAGTTATCCCTTTCGGGATTGTGTGAGCCTTTGATTTATCCATAGGTTGTCCTATCCGAGGATCAATTTCTATTGATTGCTCTTGGAATTCTTCATCGTCAATAGAGAGATATTTGAAATTGTCTTGGTTAGTTAAGAAGTTTATAATTTGTTCATGTCCTTCAAAGAATTTCCAATTGGAAATGTTATTAGGTACCAATGGTTTGTAGAGCAGCTCCACAGTGAATCGAAAGGCTTCATAATCCTCTAAAGGTGACAGCCTAGAAGCGGTTGTGGCCAAGGAGTCAGCAAGAATATTTTTTTCTCTGGGGACCATTGTGATATTGAAAGCTTCAAAGTGCTCTATTAACCTATGCACCTCTTGCTGATAGTTCTTTAGGTGAGGAGAATTGAAATGTATAGTATTCCTTACTTGTCTAACAATAATTTCAAAGTCTTCGAAAACTTTCAATTCTTTGACATTTAAATCTATGGCTTTCTTTAATCCTTGTACCAGAGCTTCATATTTGGCAGTGTTGTTGGTACATTCGAACTCTAGCCTACAGGACAGGAAATGATGTTTACCTTTAGGATCGATGAGGATGCACCCTGCTCCTGACCCTTCTTGTGATTTAGATCCATCAAACCAGAGGGTCCAAATTTGTGAGCGAAAATCGCTCTTTTCGTTTCCCTTATTAGTTTCTTGCTCTCTGACCTTTTGTTCCGCAAGCTCTAGCGTGGGGTTTTGATAGAAGAGGGTGTCTCCTGTCGGTATCGACGATTTCTCTTGAAAAAGCAATTTGGAGTTTTGGGTAAGAGGAACATCGGACAAGAGAGGAGCGAAGTTTCCGAAGTAGGAATCAGAGGAATAATTGCCCAGTATGGGGAAATCTATGGACGAGGGTTCGTTCAGGGTTTCTAGATTAGTGAGCATATGTTTCAGTTATCTCTCCCTATCGATTCTGATCATATTCTTGTATCCCTTCAGTGGTAGCCAAAGGTGTGCCCAGTCTGTACTAAAGTACCTGTTTATCTTTTCAGACCAATATTGAGTCAGTAATAGCCCATATGCCTCTGGGATATCTACTACGATGATGTCAATCACTTGCATGAACATGGGGTGTGTTGATATTTTGATCATCACATGTTTGAGTTCTCTTATGACCTTGACCTCGGTCATGTCTAGTTGTATGACATGTTTATCATTTTTGTGAGGTATGGCATTTAATTTTTTTCAAATAGACAAGGGCATAACGTTGGAATATGCTCCAGAATCTACCAAACAGTTATGAAGGTTTCTATTGAAGACTTCGAACGTTAAGAGGAAATGTGGGACAAAAGGAATTTATTTTCTATCTCTCGAATAGGTGTTCACAGTTGGTTTTCCCACCATATCTGTGGGAGACAAATTTCTTTCTGGACCATTACCCATCATCGATTTTTCTACTGAATTCAAAGCTTATAACAGAAAGTCCTTCTGCTGAGCAATCCTGCATATGTCCATAACTGATATATTCGCCTTTAGCTTCTTCAAATCTTCAACCACGTTGTAATATATTTTGGATGATTCCTGGGTATGAATGTGTATAGATTTTTTACTGAGATCGAAATATTTTTTCGGGCGATCGGGCATTAACTTACTTTTTGAGGCTTGGGTGACGTCTGTACCACCAAAACTTCTGCGAGTTTTTCATGAGACTCAAACAGGTTGTCGAACGGCATGATCAGGTCGGGATCCCATATCAGTATGGTTGTATCTTGTGGTGGGTCAATATCTTCTTGGTCATCAATATTCATAACTGAACTTCTTGACTGTTTGGTCAGGAAGACTTCGTCTAGAAACCAATTGGCTATCAAATTCATGGCATGTACCCATTGAGGGAAGTCTCTTTCGGAGTGGTTTTACTGATGATAAGTACAGAAAGAATCAGACATAACATTCCCTAGATCAATATTTAAGTTAGCTGGGGGAGGTTCAATTGCTTTGAAAGGCTGGTTCCTTTTAAAGAAAGGATTATAGGGCCTTTGGCCTAGGTTTCCCTCTCCTACATTTCTCTTCATGTCTATGATATTGTTTGATAATTTCTTAACCATCCATTGTAGATCTTCTATATCTCCATTACCCTTGTCGGGATCTTGTTTAGTTGGTTTCCCCAACGGTCTAGTTAGAAGGAGTCCTCTCCTGGGAGGTGGTTGGGATTCTTTCTTTACTGGGAGGCATGGCCTTCTTTACATCCTTTCATCTGGAATTCTATTGTCTTGGCCTCTTCAAAAAATTTCGTCAGGGTTTTCTTAGTGGATCTCTTTACAAACATAGAAATAGAAGCCAGGAGTGCATTAGCATAAACCTCGATATGCAACTCTTGAGTTGGTTTTGCCACAGGATGGAATTTGTTTAAGATGGTCATGAATCTTCAATTGAAATCCTTGACCCTTTCTTTCGGACTCATGGTGGATGCGAACAACTCAGCCATCAGATCTCTCATAGTAGTTTCTTCTGCAAGTTTATCTAGAAAATATTTCTGGAACTTGGTCCAGCTAGTTATAGATCCTACTAGCAGATTAAAATTCCACGTGGAAGCTGAATTTTCAAATGTGTAGGGGAAAAGTCTACAGACTATGTATTCATGTTGAATGTTCATGAGCCTAATCACGAGTATGAACTTCTTGATATGATCTTCAGGTAAACCTGAAGTCTCGAGGTTGTACTTGGGAAGCAGCTTCTCCGGGTGCCAGGGAAGATCATGTACTTGTTCAGGGATAGCCACGGCGTGTCCGGCCAACCAAGGTTGGTTTTTCTGAAGCGGTATTTCCCGTTCTTCCTCATGGTTATTATTACCTTCCATATCTTCATAATCTGAGTCGAACTCTTCTTCTTCAAAAAATTTGTTTGGCTCGAAGATTTCGTCGACTGGCGTTTCGGGTATCAAATCAGGAGGTTCGTGGATTCTGGTAATTGGGAAATCTATTAAGTATTCTACATAGTGTATGAAAACCTTGTCGGGAGTGCTAATCACTAGTCTTCTTTGTTTTTCTCTTCGAGGGAGTATGGGAGCTAAGGACAACACACCTATCTGTCAGGCATAGGCTCTTGTGATTCTCCTGATTTGATTTATTTCCTCGTGAGGAAGGGCGTAAGGTATTTTAGGGTGAAAAGGTTCTTCCTCGGGCTAGGGTGAGTTACCCACTTCGGGAGTACTCAGCGTGTGTGGGTGTCTATTGAATGACTAGCCATGCATGTAGGTCGTTATGAATCTGTAGGTTGTTTGAAAAGTTATATAAAATATATATTCATCCATTCATTCTCAGGCCATCCTTCTAGCGCCAATTCTATTGATGGGTCTTAAATCCCTTACTTCAACAGTAGGAACCAAACCCACCAGTGAGGCCCAATTAGACTCTTCAGCGTTTGAATATGGAATGGTTCTCCAGATCTTGCGATTTGGCCAATTTATCGATGGGATTTGTGTTTTCTTGTGAAGGATCTTCCTTCGATTAGGACTATTCTCTTCTATATTTTATGTTGGGTGAGACTGGTAGGAAAAATGAAATCTAGTATAAACCAACTTGACAACAAACAATAGTAAGTTTTAACTATTGGGGAAGAGGCTGAGCTTGGGATAAACCCAATGACTCTATACCACAAGCCTAGTACTAATACATCAACTATGTGAGCATCCAATTACTGTTTGAGAAACTAGTTATCAGAAATAAAAATGCATATGTAATAAGATAATGGAAAGAAAAATAATTCATCTACCATAACTATTCATCACATAATAACACAACGATTTTATCTTCATCATTAAAGCAAAGAACATCAAAAAATTGCACCAGATAACTTGACAACATAATTAATTGCTCTTACTCATTATTGCATCATTCATGAAACAGGATAGGAATTAATTCTTCTCCAAGTCCAATCACATGCATCTAATGAAAATAGTTTTTTTTTGGTCCAGAAGCACTTCTCAATTCATAGCATCTTCAAAATAATTCTTAACAATGAAAAAGAAAGATTTCTTACAACAACCATCGACCATTAACTAATTGGTTGATGTATTTATTTATAATATAAAGTTTAACTAAAACTAATGGCTAAGTGCAGTTTAAGAAAAGAAAAAATTGCCATGTGGCATTATCTTCTAACAGATTCTTTAACAATCAACCTGAGATATTTCTTGGAACGGGTGACTTCTCTCGTATTCAGACTAGCTGATAAACAGTTCTTCACAAGTTTGGGCCCATGGAAACCCGTGTTGTTCCATTGGAGCCGCAAATATTCCCCTGATGTCTACTGCATGCGCCTGGTACTTTACTAGACTGGAGTTCAACTGTTGTAGCATGGTTCGGGCCATGGTCGAAGGTTCTGTGAATTGTTGCACTTGACCTAGCCTCGCATCAGTCATCTTTTTGAGCTCTTCGGTCCATAACGGGTCTTGTTTGGCATGCAACTTGACTACGTCGCTTAAGTCAAAAACAAATTTGGGGTTGTCGAACTTGGGGAGCCCGATATCCCCCATTTCTCTTTTGATTCTGCTTCAATGTTTCTTTCAAGTTCTTCGGCAAGATCACAGAGAAAGAATTGTTTGGTAATCGAGGAATCTTTCTTGCAATCGGGGTTGAGGTAGTTTAGTGATAAAGTAATATAATATAAGATGCAAACAAACAAAATAGACCGATGTGTGCCTGTGGAGCTCATTAGTCTCAATTGTTTAATACTTACATGATCCCAATCACCCCTTTGAATGACTTGCGATATATTTGTCCACACCACCATTCCTCTTCAGTTTAAATGAGTTACGTCAGTGTGCCATAGCGTGTAAAATCAAGTACAACAGATATGAGCGTCGAAACCATCACAGTAGCTTCTCGACGTTTGGGGCTGGGAAAAGATGCCAGAGTTGAGCATGCACGCGTACGCTCCCAAAAGGTATGATATCGTAATAAGGAATTCGTTAAATGCCTCCAGAAGCTATATCACCAAGTGTGTCAACTATCATTCGTTAATAATGGAATATGGGGAGTTTAAAGATATTGGAATGATAGTACTGTATATTCCCTACAACTCCGAGCGACGACGTTTTATGCGTTCTGGATTGCATCTGTCGAGCAGCTGTGACACGTTAAATCTTCAAGACATCTAGTTGTGAGGCATGAGTGTTCTTTGGCACGCTCTTTTTCTCTTCTTCGTTCCACTATAAACTCTAGGAGTTCTATGGGGAATTCTATGCATATGCCGCATTTATACCTCTGTAACGCTAGTCTTGCAAGTTTATTCTGGAGAAACTCCATGTAGTAGTCCTTTACCATCCACAGGCATCTAAGCCATTATGTTGTGGCACTATGGGATCCCCTTTAAACAAGGGACATGGTTTGAGAGGTAGTCGGAGTGCCAAGTTCGAGCCCCAACGTGTCTGGGACTCTTTCTTATTGGCTTCCAATGTCCCTGAAACTCACATAGGAGGTACCGGCTTTTGCTCGGAAATGGTGTCAGCGTCTCTAGTGGAGGTGGGAGTGGAGAGAAGTACGTATGACAGAAATATGCTTGGGGGCATTCCCTCTCAGGAGCAGATACCAAGGACAAGGGGAAGGCCTAGGAAAGATAAGGAAAAAGGGGAAGAAGACAACCTCCCACATGAGCTGAGTGTTCATCCAGCCACTGAGGGGTCTACAATGATCACTAACTGGTCGGAACCTATTGGGACTACCAATAGAGGAAGTGGAAGACAAGATGAAAGGGAAACAGCACTGAGTTCTCTCGTTAAGAGACCCATCCAGCAGTTAGAGTGGGCCCAACTTTCCATAGCTGAACTCTACCAAGAAAATAGAGAGTTGAAAACCCATTTGGTAGCAAAGAACCAGGAGGCATCGACATCCTAGGGTCATGAAGGAAGCACAGTTTGTCTCCAGAGGCAACTTCGGGAAGTATAAGATATAATTGTGCAACTGCGCGAGGCACGAAGGATGACAGCGAAAGAGGAAAAGAAAACATTGCAGGGTGCGAGGAGTAGTCTAGGAGAAGGTCCATGTGTAGGAGATACATAATGGGCAGGCTCTTGCTTTT